>JAIZAY010000845.1:0-27936 GCA_029531755.1 Holothuria leucospilota
CGTTTTCCAATAACAGTAGTCATTTCAAAGCTGGCCTTCTAGCAACTTTAGGGCATCGTCCTCCATCAGTCATTACCCTCTCTGGCAAGAAATCCTAAATAGGCTAACCAAACAGATCGATTTCACCACATAAGGTTTTAGCGCAACATTGGAGATTTGAGCGCACATGAGACTTTAGCGCAATTTTACAAGAGTATCCCACAAATGAAGTTACTTGGTGGCGAGTAGGCGGACATTGCAAAAGACTTTTAACAGTAAAAATTCCAAAGCGGGTAAACTACCCAAATTGTATGGTTACGTCAGCGTCGAAAAGGGAGAGCTGAATGTCGTACTATTTCAGAAATAAGATTTCAAGGAAAGTCCTGTCTTAAGGCAAATATGGCTCTGGCAAATTACAAAGCAAAACTCATTTTAATTGCCTACTTCTGGACACGTGTGGAGGATGCGGCGCGTGTAATATGATACAGAAAGAAGGTGTGTATGTGTTAATGGTCAGGCAAATACCCTTAAGTTTCACATCTTGACTGTCACGGCTCAACTCCCACTCAGGACATTTTTTTCTACCTTTTGTGTTCATATTTTGTTCTGTGTTTCTTTATTTTCTTTAAGTAGTACTTAGACTTGTTGTGATTAGAGGGAATATGCGCGAGGTCCTCAAATGAAACTTGAGTGTGCGTTAAGTTCACTGCACGTTGCAACACACTTTAACAAAATGAATGCTGTAGATTTTCACATGCGGACCGCTGATGTCTTTTCGTAGGGCTAATATTTTCCAAACATTTACCGATAACAAATCATTGTTTTTAGCCTTGGTATTCCACTTTTTATAAATGTCTTCATTATGTACATTTGTGCTTCTATAGGCGGAAATTATTTATAATCATTGTATAAGTGGTCCTAAATTTTAAGTGCCCTAGAACCATCGTACTCCGACAATTCATCATCATCCCCATTCAATGCATGTCCTGTCCAAATTTATCTACAATACAAATTCATTGAAGCAAACTACTTTCGGGTTGCCTTTATTTAACGAAAAAAATATATTCTATGAAATTTGAGGGTTCCTTTTTTATAATGCCCCTTCTTTGGTAACACTGTAACACTACAGCTACCAACTGTTCTGACGAAGGAAGCATTGCCCTACTGAATCAACAAGGAGTCGTAACCTTACCTTAGCTAAACGTGATGAACTCTTTCACTTCTAAACATTACTGACTTTTTAAAGTATGTTTCCTTCAAAACCAGGAAAATGTTATTTTGACCAGGACTGAACTTTAAACTAGTTAAGTGTGATGACCATGAATTGTGGAAGTGTAATTTACATTACAGAAAAAAATGTGATCGTATTAAATTACACAAATGTTGCCACTAGCATATTTTTATGTTTTCTTAAGTTCCAGCTTATCCTGTCATCGAGGGGTGTAACCAGGAACAGTACTGTGTACGTAAAGTTGAATATGAAGGTACCTTGACGTGTCAAGTGACGGGAATACGTCCTCAAGTACAGCTTCGATGGAAAACATTTTCTGATGACGACACACCTTTGATGGATTTCACAAAGCAGCAACTTGTGGTTACAGAAAATGGTGACACATTCGACGTAGTTCTAGTTTCAGAATTTCGTGTCACAGAAACATCCCATGACAAAGTAACTGTTGAATGTGAAGTTGTAGCATCACAAGAACAGTTGCTTGGATTAGCTGTGAAAATGGATTTACTCCTTGAAAAAGGTTGGATTTTACATGCACAAAAAACGACCCTGATTTTTTAAAGTATACCCTTGCAATCACACTCATAGTAAAGGCTAAGCAGCCAAGTGAAAACAAAACTTAAAAGGACCTTTCGCCCTTGATCCTGTAGTATCTCTCTGAACGGGGATGTGGAACCCGTGTCAGACTCAAAATCTAAGGGCTTGGCCTTCAGCCCTTAGATGACCAAGTTAAGGTGGTGTCACTTCCGGGAATGTAGCTCCTTCGGGGATTAGAATTCGTTTCAGGATTTGCTTGATTTTCGCCCTTAGGCTTCGTTTGTTGGGGTTCTTTTCAGAAACTGTCAACAGAAATTGGTACGTTCCTTCAAAATAAAAAGTGGACGACCCATTCAACATCTTCTAAATTTCTTAAGTTCAATCCAGAGAGTGGCATCCACGCCCGTTGCCAAGAGGCCAGGTGTGGCAGCCCTAGAAGACTAAACACTTCCATTACCTTACTGGATTTTAAATCATTTCCTCCTAAAGATGTTTTATCCATCTGGAAACCCTACCGCTTCCCTTACTACCTTGTGCGTCTGGCTAGGAGCCTAGTTTCATCGTAACTAAATGTCGTGCTGAAGATATTCAGGGCAGTTTTTTTTCACTCTTTTTGTGCGAAAATAGTAAGCGAGAATTCTCATTGGGGTCTGAAAATCTTCCCGAAGACAGGTCCGTTGATGCCACGTCTTAGACCATGGAACTTCATGCTTGTATATGTAATTCGATATTTTCAGGAAAAGCATTTTAGACAATTGTCAATTTTAACATCGCCCCAACTTTCAGATGTGTTCCAATACCCTCAAAACATAAACTAAAAAGTAAGGAAGTCCACCTTGAGTATCCGTTCGAATGGAAAAACGAACGTTTCATTTTAATAGATAGGAAAAAAAAAACTGCGACTTTGGAAAGAACTTGCAGGATACTTCAAGCAGGATACTTCAAGAAGGGTTTATTTAAAATATTGGCGAATATAATGAAAATAGTTCGTTGCTCAACACTCTTTTCTGTGTTTAATGCAAAATTTACTGCAGATATTTTCATAATATAGGAACATAACATGTGCCGAAGTCCGTATCTCCTAAAGGATTTCTCACGTAGTTTTGCTCACCGCCAGTATTGTGGTATCACTTCAGAGTTACAAGTGTAATGTCAGTTATAATGCAGACGTTACTGGTTGCAACATTTCACGTTTTGCTTTAATTTAACAATAAACATTCAACGGAATATGGCAACTGAAAACACAAAGTTATCATTTTCTGTTTTATTGTATGTATGCTATTAGGTTATATTAAGATTTCTTAAAATATATACCCAAAGCATTTACCTTCTGCAATTTTAATTTCATTTTATAAAGGGGACGTTCTCACGAAAAATCCGATATCCAAGGGACTGTTCTTGGGGATTATTCTTGGCACTTTCGGTGTGTGTCTAGTCCTTGTGTTGGCAATAACCATCAAAGTGATTCGTAAGTAAATTTGCAAACCGTTCTGTAACATTAATAGTTTGTGGATGCAGACTAGATGACAAATTCTCCCTCTTATCTTCTTTTCAAGTTCTATTTTAACATACAGATATGTTCCATTTCTGCGTCGGCAACCTACGTAAGCAATTTCTCAATAAAACTTTCAAAAATTCCACCCACTGACTAACAAATTCTTGTAATCAACCTGTTTCTACTGAAGCAGCACCTTTTGAAAAAGATTGGTAGAGTGAACTTTTAGTTACGGCAAACCTTCGGAATGCGTTAGGGTGGAGGACACATGTCCTACCACGTGAAAATACACGCAGTTAGCCACTGTATATAATTTGTTGGATGCTAAAGGCCTTACAACTAATACAGGACGACTTAAGTTTCCAACATTCAGTTGTAACACTTGTGAGAGAGGGCTACTAAACAGAGCTCCTGGACAAGATGAAAATGACAACGTTTGAAATATGACGTCTTCAGAACAAACGTTTATGAGTGAGTACTGAACAGGGAGCCGACAAGGAACGTGTTGTTTTCAAGAATTTTCACCCTGTAAAGAGACGTTTTTGTCCGATTTCTATTGGTTTGAGAAGAAAGAATTATCAATTACTTAATTTTGTAATTTCTGAAACGATCGCGCAATTATTTCATATTCCCAGTATCATTGACGACGAGAAGCTGGGTATTGACCAGTCAGTTGTTGACCATAGTTTTAAGCGACATCATTTACAGTTAAAAAGCTTGGGTCGGTGAAAGAAAAAGGTCTAAGGTTCCATATTTTAAATATGTGTTCATATATCTTTGCTATTAGGCAGACGAAGCAATTCAACCCAGAGAGGCGGAAATTTCGAAGAGGTAAAAGTTGTTGAATATATAACTTATTTTTGTTCCTCCGCCAGGAACTGCAAAAGAAACAACCTCAGTAGAATCAATAATATGACGAATATACTGATTCATGTCAATCCCAATAGATGTGTCATTCTAAAACCCGAGAGATGAAACATTATTTAAGTGAAAGATTGTGCAATCTTTACGATATTCAAATTTTGCTAATGTGGTTGTACATCTAAATTACATTTTGGGAAGTTTTTGAGAAGTTGCTTGGGAAAGAAGGGCGTAGGGCCTTGTAAAAACCACCCAGTAATAGTGTGGTTTTATGAAGTATGTAAAATACGTTCCTAACCACGCTTGAAACTTCATAACATTACTCATACTGTTTACCGTTCATCGCATGTTTGAAAGATGCTTCAAAATTATATTTGTTCTCTTAGATGACATCGATATTTGGAGAAAGTCGTTCCGCAGATACTGGATATATAGGTAATATTTCAATACGAACACAGTTTTTAACGCGATTTAATTATATACGTAATACACGTTTGGCAATGTTTAACAGTAATATATAATACTAGGCAAACACTTGGAGGCAAGGATCTAGCTAGAGCATACATAGTGCCGGCTGGCAGTTGGTTTACGAAACGCCGTCCCGGGGGAGAAGTCTAAGGGGAGGATTTTTAACTTTAATGGGCTTAGATTCAAAATTGTGCTACATTTTCTAATTTTTTGACCTAGTTATAAGTGTAATTTTATTTAATTGATAAACTTTGTGTTTAATTATTTTAATGCCTGTGGTATTTTGCCATTTTTAGTTGTTTGGTTTCGATGAAAAGAGACACCTATGCAGTCATGATGGCGTGTGTGTATGTATGTGTGTGTGTATGGGTGTGTGTGTATGTATGTGTGTGTTTGTGACACTTCTCTTGTTTACACGATATCTCAAAGAGAGAAACTGGCAGTTTTCAAAGTTGGTAGGTAGATGCCCCATACTAAGAGAAAGAACCCTATTGTTTTTGGTGGAGGTCAAAGATCATTTGGGGTCACCAGGGGTCAAACTCTGAAAACCTTGTTTACACAATGTCTCAAGTTAACCTTGGATAGATTTCATACTTGGTTTGTGGATGCATTATAGTAAGAGAAAGAAAGCTTTTGTTTTTGGTGGAGGTCAAAGGTCATTTAGGGTCATCAGGGGTCAAACTCTGAAAACGTTGTTTACACAATATCTCAAGTTAGGAATCTTGGATAAATTTCTTACTTGCTATGTGGATGCATTATGATAATTAAAAGAACCCTATACTTTTTGGTGGAGGTCAAACTCTGAAAACCTCGTTTACATGATATCTCAAGGTAGGAAGCTTGGATACATTTCATACTTGGTATGTAAATGCATCATAGTAAGAGAAAAACTGTTATTGTTCTTGGTGGAGGTCAAAGGTCATTTAGGGTCACCAGGGGTCAAACTGTGAAAACCCAATTACATAATATCTCAAGTTAGGAAGGATGGATAGGTTTCATACTTGGTGTGTGGATGCATTATGGTAAGAAAAAGAACCCTATACTTTTTGATGGTGGTCAAAGGTCATTTGGGGTCACCAGGGTTCAGACTCTGAAAACCTTGTTTACATGATATCTCTAGGTAGGAAGCTTGGCTAGATTTCATACTTGGTATGTGGATGAATTATGCTGAGAGAAAGGACCCGATTGTTTTTGGTGGAGGTCAAAGGTCATTTTGGGTCAAGAGGAATCAAATTTTGAAAACCTTGTTTAGATGATATCTCAAGGTAAGAAGCTTGGATACAATTCATACTTAGATATGTGAATGCATAATGGTGAGAGGAAGTCTGCTATTGTTTTTGGTGGAGGTCAAAAGTCATATGGTGTCACCAGGGGTCAAACTCTGAAAACCCTATTTACATGATATCTCAAGGTAGGAAGATTGGAGGGATTTCATACTTAGTAGGTAGATGCATTATAGTAAGAGGAAGATCCCTATTGTTTTTGGTGGAGGTCAAAGATCAGTTGGGGTCACCAGGGGTCAAACTCTGAAAACCTTGTTTACACGATATCTCAAGTTAGGAAGCATGGATAGATTTCATACTTGGCATGTGGATGCATAATTTGCAGAGGTACAAGCATATTGATTTTTGGTGGAGGTCGAAGGTCATTTGGGTCACCAGTGGTCAAAGTCTGAAAACCTTGTTAACAGGATATCTCAAGGTAGAAGTCTGGATAGATTTCATAGGTAGTGTGTGGATGCGTTATAGTCAGAGGTGGAACCATATCGTTTTTGGTAGAGGTTAAAGGTCAAATGGGTTTACTGGGGTCAACCTCTGAAAAGCTTGTTAAACATGACATCGCAAGGAAGAAAGCTTGGATAGATTTCATACATAGTATTTAGATTACTTATGGTGAGAGGAAGCACCCTATTTTTTATGGTGGAAGTCAAAGGTCATCTGGGGTCGAACTCTGAAAACCTTCTTTACAAGATAGCTCAAGTTAGGAAGGTTGAATACTTCCCATGGTGTTGCATTTAATCTATCAGAAACCCCTACGAAATTTGGCAGAAATCAGAGGACAGCTGAAATTACCAGAGGCCAAAAAACAAAAATTCCCAAGGTCAAATATGAACATGAAACTGTAATTTTCCATCACTTTAAGATCACATTCAACCAATGACTGAAAGAAACAGGACATCATGGCATTATTTGGGATTACACATTATGTGCTATGTTCATCGAAACCACAATGCATTTTTGCATTCTGGTTTGAATGCAATGATCATCAGAGGGTGCAGTATAGAAATGGCTAGAAACTGTTTTGTTAACTCATTATTTCCATTTTTCATATTGCAAAATTATAACAAGTGAGCTTGGACTACGATCAGAATGGCGCATTTTCAGCAATGTTTAGTTTAGTTTGCTGTAAATCTGTGCCGGGCGGGAAAGTACATTTGACCGTGAGTGCAGGCGCAAATAAGGAGTGCTAGGCAGCCCCGCCCACCGTACCTAGAACCCTGCTTGAAAGGGAGTGGAAACGTTTCCATTTGGTAAAAAAATAATGAGGAACGCACGGTAGCAAAAACATCGAAATTCTTCCGGCAGCATGAGGAACCACTACGCAAGACTCTTCAGCATAAAGTAACCAGAAAGGTTTAGTGATTCCTTCCTGAAAAGGGAATGATGTGTTGCACTGACTCGGTTCATATCTCAGATTTACACTTCTTGACTTTTTTATTTTTTTACGATGTTTTTTACATGGTGACCTCTTCGGACCTCTCATGTCCTTTGAACGCTGCCAAACTGAATAACAAAATCTGTAAAAAGAACATGTCTTATGCGGGAACCGTATCTGAGTTTTAATCCACTACGCCATCAAAAAATAAAATCGTTCAGCATATCGTATTTCTAATTATCCTATAGTCACAACATCCTTTACACGTGTTCATAATTAGGAAATTCAAATTACACTGTAATATTTATGCATGTGAAAAAAATTCGTAGTTTCACCTCATGTGACCTCAGATGATCTTCGTCCTCAACACACCTGAAGGGCCTCTTTCTCTTAAAGTATCACATCCGTATACAAAATATGAAAAGGATCCACCATCCCTGTCTTGATGTATCGTGTCTTTCAAGGTTTTCGGTTTTTGACCTCTGATGACCTCAAATGACCTTTTATCTCCACTGAAAACGACGGGATTCATCCTCTTAATATGATAAAGTTCTATACCAAGTATAAAGATTGTCCAATATGCTATCTTGAGATATCGTGTTTACTTGCAGTTTTTGGTTTCGATGAAAAGAGAAACCTATGCAGTCATGATGGCGTGTGTGTATGTATGTGTGCACCCGCGGTGTGTGTGTGTTTGTGACACTTTTCTTGTTTTCTTGTTTTTCTTGTTTACAGGGATATCTCAAGAAGGGAAACTCTGACAGTTCTCAAAGTTAGTATGTAGATGCCCCATATTAAGAAAAAGAACCGCATTGTTTTTGGCGTATGTGTGTGTGTTTGTGACACTTTTCTTGTTTACAGGGATATCTCAAGAAGGGAAACTCTGACAGTTCTCAAAGTTAGTATGTAGATGCCCCATATTAAGAAAAAGAACCGCATTGTTTTTGGTGGAGGTCAAAGGTCATTCGGGGTCACGAGTGGTCAAACTCTGAAAACCTTATTTACACAATATCTCAAGTTAGGAAGCTTGGATAGATTTCATACTTAAGTATGTGGATGTATTATGGTAAGAGGAAGAACCCTGTTGTTTTTGGTGGAGGTCAAAGGTCATTTGGGGTCACCAGGGGTCAGACTCTGAAAACTTTGTTTACACGATTTCTCAAGGTAGGAAGCTTGGATAGATTTTATACTTGGTGTGTGGATGCATTATGGTAAGAGAAAGAACCCTATTGTTTTTGGTGGAGGTCAAAGGTCATATGGGGTCACCAGGGGTCAAACTTTTAAAACCTTGTTTACACAATATCTCAAGGTAGGAAGCTTGGATGTATTTCATACTTTGTGTGTGGATGCATTATGGTGAGAGGAAGAACCCTATTGTTTTGGTGGAAGTCAAGGTCATTTGGTGTCACCAGGGGTCAAACTCTAAAACCTTGTTTACATGGTATCTCAAGGTAGGAAGCTTGGATAGATTTCATACTTGGTGTGTGGATGTTTTATGGTGAGAGAAAGAACGCTTTTGTTTTTGGTGGAGGTTAAATGTCATCTGGGGTCACCAGAAGTCAAATTCTGAAAACCTTGTTTACATAATATCTCACAGTAAGAACCTTGGATAGATATCATACTTGGCATGTGGATGCATAATCTTCAGAGGTACAAGCACATTGTTTTTTGGTGGAGGTCAAAGGTCATTTGGGGCTACCTGGGGTCAAAGTCTGAAAACCTTGTTAACAGGAAATCTCAAGGTAGGAAGTTTGAATGGATTTCATACGTAGTATTTGGAAGCCTTATGGTAGGAGGTGGAACCATATATAAGTTTTGGTAGAGGTTAAAGGTCAGATGGGTCCACTGGGGGTCAACCTCTGAAAAGCTTGTTAACATGATATCGCAAGGTAGGAAGCTTGGATAGATTTCATACATAGTATGTGGATGAATTTTGGTGAGAGGAAGTACCCTATTTTTATGGTGGAGGTCAAAAGGTCATCTGGGGGTCAAACTCTGAAAACCTTGTTTACAAGATAGCTCAAGTTAGGAAGGTTGGATACTTCCCATGGGGTTGCATTTAATCCGTCAGAAAACCTCCATGGGTTTTGTCAGAAATCAGAGGTCACCTGAAATAACCAGAGGCCATTAAGCAAAAATTCCTGAGAATTCCCAATGTCAAATATGAACATGAAACTGTAATTTTCCAGCACTTTAAGATCACATTCAACCAGTGACTGAAAGAAACAGAACATCTTGGTGTTATTTGGGATTACACATTAAGTGCTATATTCATCGAAACCACAATGCAGTTTTGCATTCTGGTTGAGAATTTCGTGTTTTCCCCTTCGATGACCTCAGATAACCGTTGACTTTTACCAAAATGAATGGGGTTTATTTTTTGACTATGAAAATTTACAACCCAAGCATGAAAATCATTCATGCTTCCTACCTAAAGCTATTGTGTGTACAAGGTTTTCGGGTTTTGACCTCTGGTGACCTCATATCATCTTTGTCCTTCACCAAAAACAATAGGAATCTTTCTTTAAATATAATATTTCTATATACCAAGTATGAAATTATCCATCATTGCTGTCTTGAGATATCGTGTTTACAAGCCAAGCGTCACTAACACACATACACACACACGCACACACACAAACACACACACAATCGCCCGCGTGATTGCAGAGATTCCTTTTGCCTTCGGCAAGGAAACAAAAAGCAATTTTGTACTTGATCCTGTGTATTTTTACATTGCTAATATTAACTAGAGCAAGTTTTTGTGTTTCTTACAGTAAAAATGAAGCAGACATTTCTTAAACAAGTCCGTGAAAAGTACAGAGACCTTTATGATGCAGTTCAACCTATTCCCTACATCAAGGACAGACTCTACTGTGTGGACAGAGTGTTTGTGGAGGGCGGTATTGAATATTTGGATGCAAGAGCTGGAGAAACAATGGGGCACTGGACAAGTTTAGACTCCTATCAAAATGTTTTCGACAACACTCAAGTTAGATCACCAAGACGCATATTAGAAGGTGAACCTGGATACGGTAAATCTACCGTAACTCTCCAGTTTGCATATGACTGGTGTAACTCCATATCAACGTCACCTCTGAGAGATGTGGAGATACTAGTTCTTCTTCGTTTGAGACAATTAGGGGGCGTGGAATCAATTTATAAAGCAATAAAACAGTTTATCTTACCCAAGGATTCACGACTGTCGGAGAGCGACATAGAACATATTTTGCAAGACAGTAACTCAGTTGTAGTTATACTGGATGGATTTGATGAGTATCCGGATGAAGATAGCATTACATCAGACGTCATCAGCATTATAGCAAGACAAATGTTTCAGGATTTTGAAGTTGTTCTAACCACCAGGTCTTCCTTCTTGCCAAAGAAATACCCTCCATTAACTAAACGAATTAGATTAACTGGTTTTGATGGAAAAGCTCGTAGATATTACATACGTAAGGCAGTAGTAGGAGATGTTGACGACAGTGTTCGTAAAATAGAAGGATATCTTGACGATAACCCGATCTTGAGTGATCTCTGTCAGGTTCCACTGCTTTTCGTAATATTTGCCCATATGACCTATGAAAGTGAGGACTTTCGGAAATTAAATTCAGTAACAACTTTTTTCCGTTACATGATTTCTTGTTTTCATAGTCACATGAGAAATAAAATGGAAGATGAAAACACTCTTCAATATAAATTATATGAAAATGACCACCGGGATCTTGATAAATTGGCCTTTGAAGCATTTAGTGGACAAAGTCAAAGAATTTCTTGGGATAAAGAAGAAATGTGTGATTTATTAGGGAAGGGTTTTTATGATCAGTATATACGTATTGGTATTTTGGTTGAGGAAGAGGAGTTTAATGTCATTGATGATCCTGGTACTCGTATAACTGAACACGTTAAATACAAGACGGGAGTAAGATTTTATCATAAACTCTTCTGTGAATGGTATGCTGCTCATTACCTCACTGATTACCTTCAGCGGAATCCAACTTTGGACTTGGATGAATTTCTTCGACATCTAGATCCGTTCGACGTACAGTATTTATATCGTTTCGCCTGCGGCATTAATCCTGCTTCCGCAGAAAAAATCATAGGTTACTTAAAGAACATTGAAGGCGGTGATAAGTTTGCAATTCTGTGTATCTTGGAACAAACTGGCAAGATTGATAACATAAAGGAAACAATTCGTCAGTTGTGTGATGAGGTTGTCTTAATCAGTGGCCATGACACTCTCTTACTACAAAGGTCTTCTATGCAACTATTGGGAATAGCAGCGAGAAATGAGGTAAGTCGTTTTAAAGTTATTAGTGCTGTAATTTAACATTCTTGTATATAGAAATCAACCATTTCAGATGTCGTATGAAGTTTGATGTGATATCAATCATTTATGATTTATGGAAGAGGACAAACGCGACGGCATTCAGCCGTGGGTACTTTGGCTGTGAATAGAACATTTAGGAAGATGGGAGAACAAAAGGTAGAGCAGACCACCAGTTCTCGTCAAATGTACGAGAAAAATGTCAAAACGTACTTAACTTTCCACATTGCCGTATATAGAATCTCTCAGTGGACAAAGTCAAAGAATTGTTTGGAATAAAGACGAAATGTGTCAATTATTAGGTCGGAAGTTTTATGATCAGGACATACGTATTGTTATTCTAGTAGAGGAAGAGAGTGCTGATATAATTGATGATCCTGGTACTCCTATCACTCAACACGTACAATACAAGACGTAAGGTTTTATTATAAACTCTTGTGTGAATGGTATGCTGCTCATTTGCTCGCCAACTATATTAAGCAGAATTCTAACCTTGATTTAAATGTATATCTCCAGTATTTAAATCCTTTCGATGTTCAGTATCTTTATCGGTTTTCTTGTGGCCTTAATTATGACTCTTCGACGGAGATCATTA
Source organism: Holothuria leucospilota (assembly GCA_029531755.1). Lineage (NCBI taxonomy): Eukaryota > Metazoa > Echinodermata > Holothuroidea > Aspidochirotida > Holothuriidae > Holothuria > Holothuria leucospilota. Next base: position 12,149 of record JAIZAY010000845.1, read on the forward strand.
GTTACGTAAAGAACATAGAGGGTGGTGACAAATTTGCAACTCTTTATATCCTGGAAAAGAGCGGAAATATTGATATTAAAGACACCATTCATCAATTTTGTAATAAGTGGTCATGATAGCTCCTTCTGGGTAAGCTGCAACCCCCACCAAAGCTTGACAAGCAGATCTCCATCTGGCCTGCCACAGCTTGGAAAGTGTACTGACTCACGAGAGTTTGTGGGGGTGCAGTCAGCAGTGGTATGTCTAATGGAGTAAATGTTTCCAGCACTTTTAGGTAAACTGTACATAAGTCCATGCATGCAAAATTAAGGTCTACACCCTTCCAAGTAAAGTGTAAATACATAGCACTACGGCAGTGGAAAGGATTATTATTCTTCATGCTGTTCCTTGCAATTTTATCGTTGAAAAGTCCCTAAAGTCATGCAACTATTACTCTCTCTTATAACAATTGCAGGAATTGCTGTTTTAAATCTGCTCCAATTGTAACATAAATTTGCTGAGAGATGTGTGGAGCACCGTATTTTAGAGTCAGATTTAACCCGTCTACCGTACCGGCATCATTAAATGCACTTACTTCTCGTAAAGGTGTTCAAGATGACTCAGAAATACAGACTTTTCTTCAGAAGAATGCGATAAAACATTTCCCAAGCTTACATACTCCATCAAGTACTGCTACATATGAAATACTACTATCTATGAAATTGAAATCAAGACTAAGTTTTCAAAACAAACTTTCTACACCCAACCCATTCCACAAACGGCGTGAAATGCTTTAACTGCCTTTGTATCTGCTATTTCTTTTGAAAAATAAGGAGTAACACAGTACTTTTCATTTCTCCAAGACTTTCTTACGAAATAACAATTTAACCTAAGCCTAAGCAATAAGGATCACTGCCTGGGTTCTGATACACCCAGACCACAATACAACACACGCAATTAAGCACCTTTGTCAGTAACGTAAACCCCTATCCTGGGTAGAGACGAGCAAAAGGATTACAGTAAGCATGGGGTGAAAACCATGACCAACGAACAGACCTGTACCTTGGAAATGAATATGACATGTACAAAAATAACTTAATTCCCGTCATAAACAAGTCATACGCCCAAACAGCAGACCCGCAGCTAAAGCTGTCCTGCACACACTGACAAGCAAAAATGTAACGTACAGAGTTTTACAACAGAGAAATTGCAAAGATAGAAAGCACTAAATAACAAGGGTTTATTGCCCACTGTTACCCCCTTTACCGGTGCGTCGGGGTACGCTCTTTTACCCGATTTATAAACATGTTTTAAAAAACATAACTTTGTCATCATACACTCGTCGTCCTCTATTTAAGCATCCAAGTAAAAGATACAAAAAGGTCTATCCAATGAGACCAATTTTGGGTGGGGTTACATTCATGTTTGTTGAAAAAAATAAGGTTAAATTTGTTTGTATATTAGACATAAATTTAAAAAAATTGAAAAAACGTTATAAAACACAGTTATAAAACACATTACCGAATCAACACCTCCGGGTAACGTCAGTAGTAGATCTGCCAAAACTTCCTCCTTCTTGAAACCAACTTGAAAACAATATCTGAAATGTAAGGAGCACTTTTTTAAGCAAGGTGTTTGCAGCTTTTGTCATCATTTGACTTGATATTGGTGACCATTGAACATAAACCCTTAAAGTACATCTCTAAATGCTGCTATGTCAACTTGATATACGTATCAGATAGTTCCATTCTGGTAGCACTGTACCTCTCACAAGCATTTAAACAACAACCAAGAAGGTTTTCCTTCCTTCCACAGTCCGAGTGCTAAGCCCGCAGCAAACCCAGAGGTATCGCCATACATTGGTAATACACCTTTTGTAGGGAAATGCAACATTTTTGCCATAACTCCTTGATCATATTGATATCAGTTTTACCTTTCTCTATCCAGGTAAAGCGTTTATTTTTTCCTGGAAAGAGGATGGACCGTACATAAAGTTCTGTGAACATTAGAAAAATCCTGATAACCAATTAATTGAACTGACAAAACGTTTATCTTGCTTTTGAGTTGTCAGTCCTCCCACATTTTATTGGTCAATGTGGCAGCTAGTGACTATATGGCTATACCTTCTGCCTCATCCAATGTAACACTACGTCCCACTGTAAAAAAAAGAAACTTGTTTAATAAAAACTTGCATTTCTTGGGACTAATGTTGAGTCTCTTTGACGTAAGAAGCCGAAGTTTAATAGCTGAATGCTGTCTGTATTACTCTTTATCCTAACTAAACACAATTATGCCATAATGGTAAGCTATTTAAACAATTATCAAAAGTTGTACCAAACCTTTAACCTTGTTTATTTTTGCTTAAAAATATACCAATATGTTCAGTCCTTGTACAAGCGCTTGTAATAAAAAAAACCTCTATCCCACTGAATGGTGAAAAAACAGAATATGTTTGAGCAAGTAAGTGATTTTAGTAATCAGAAAAATCTACAATTCTGGTCCACACTACATTGAAGTTAAATCGTTAGCATTTGAATTTCCTATACACTTTATTGCTTCTGATATTATTGGAAAAGGATGATTAATACGCTTGATACATGAATTAAAGTATCTTAAATCGGTAACCACTCGTTCCTCGTTTGGCACTAGCACAAGCGGCGAGATGCAAGATGAATCACCAATACCAAGGATTACTAAGGCAATCAATTTATCCATTTTTTTCAATTATTACTTTATCTGACTTTAGTGTAAAATTTGGTAGGAAAAAATGGTTTAGCGCTTTCCAGTTGGAAATTTATTGGGTGACTATTACAAGTAGAGAACTGGCGGTTTAGGGAGGATACTTCCCTCATCCTCATTAACATATCGTAAAAAAACACAGATTTTCCTTTCGAATTGAAAATGATGACAAAAATTGACATATTTATAATTATGCAAAACGTCTTCCTCAGTGAAACCAAGGAAGGAATTACGAGGATCTAAATGAGGATATTTCTTGTGCTTCTTGTGCTGTCCCAAAGTCTTGGGGGGACAAGACGTTCGGTATCTACGCTAACATTAGGAATCGATCTATAAAAATGCACTTAGACCACACTATGCGAAGCAAGTAAATGTGTACAACTCATATTGCAAATACGCCCTAAAATTTTTCCGTGAAAAAGGTATATTTTCTGAATACATCCAAACATTAACTGATGGGGAAGGAAGCGTATCTTATGGTAAGGTAGCACACTAATTCAAGGGGAAACCAGCGGAGGATGGTACCCTACAAATTTAACATCCTAGAGAAAACCTACTTTTATATGATTTTGTATCTAGAAAGGGATTGGAGTATTAAACCAGTATTTCTTAATTATAACTGAACTTTGGAAAAGTGAAATGACTTAAAACGGAAGGGCGGACTTGTAGCACACAACTCTGTACAAATAAGGCATAGTGAATTCACTGTGTGCAGTACTATAAGGGTTGTATACAACTTTTCCATGTAGTTTTGAGCCAGGGTTGGGTTGTCAAATAAGAAAAGGGGGTTTTAATTCATGGTCAGGAAGACGTAAGAAGTCAACTAGCAGAATTTGAGGGCTTAACTCTAACTTTGCCATTTTCTTTAGGTAACACTCCACTAATTCAAGGCGAATCACCGCGGAGGATATTACCCTAGAAATTCTTTCTGCGTTACAGTTTAGACCATGTTGCTGAAATGATGTGTTAAATTTGTGATGTATATATGGTAGGAAAGGTATTGAAGTACTCATCCTACAAAAAAACAAGAAAATTGAAGGTATTTCAGGCACTTTTTTGCAATATATCCTTCCGCAGTGCAAAATGGCATTTTGAATAAGCAAAAAGCAGGAACCACCAGTCTATTATACAAGCCCTTCTAGCTCAAAATCCCAAAGGTCATGGTACACAAATTTGAAATTGCTGTAAAAGGCCTACTCGTCAGCATTCACAGGAGGCGTAGCTCGTGCCCGTTGAAAACTTCTAGAAGGGCCCAGGGACCATGAATCGGACAAAAATTAGTGTGTTAGCCAATAGAGGAATAATTGGTGTTGTGCTACCGTAAACATGTCGTTTTGTTTCATTGCAGAAGACAACATAGTTACCAAAAGGCTCCCAATTTACACTTGTTGATTAAACTAAAAAACAAAGCAAATAGAAAGAGGTGCCTTAATAATCAGAGAATTATTTTACCTTAGTTCTTGTTGAAAGTCCTCAAGGAAAAAAAAAACATATCATTTGAAATGGAAATTAACAAATGCGAGGAAAGTTGCGAACCATTCGATGCAATTATTCACATTATTGCTACAAATGCAACAACAGCATGTTTCTACACTGGCCATGCAAAGTTGCTAGTGTTTTTTATTGAACTTTTTTAGAAAATTATGATAAAGTGGGAAGATGTCCGACTTCTTTCATAGCGATTCGAAAACACTGTTTTACTGCTGAAAAACGTTTTCTAAATTCTGGGAGCAAGTGTTCATCTTAACCTTGACTTGCAGATCAAATTTACAGATTTTCATGCTTCCCGTTGCCAAACAGGTAGTAAAGGGAGAGGGATAGTTTCCGATGACAGTGTTTGAAATGGGGTAGGGGATATACTAAAAAGCATTAAGCAAATGGTAATTTTGATCTTTTGATTTTTGCCGATTAGCGGAACAGATAGGCTCGTTGCGCTAGAATGGGGCTGCCCGGCATTTTCGTCTTACCGACAGAGGGCGCTCTCATATGGTTCCTACTGGAGTCCCTTTATACGATATACCATATAGGAACCCTAGTTCCTACAAAGATATTACAAACATAGATCACCCAATCCGGACAGTATATCATGTAAAAAAAAGTTATATTATGCATGACATGCAAGTCTCGAGACGCGAATGTGATTCTAAACGGAACTAAACGTAAGGATTTGGTGCAAAGATACCATTAAACTCCTATAGACCTTATGCATATGATGTCACAAAGGAGAAAGTGCGCCCTCCTTTGGAGAGAGATGGCGGAAAAGCGCGTATCATTGTAAGTAACACCAATAAATGCAGACAGCTGATCTGTCAACCATTCGTATACGCGCGTAAGTCTACTACACGTGGGGCGAAATCCACGCCGTTCGTGCACGTGTGCTGCATTGTTTTCACCCAAAATGACGTCAGTGTGATGTCAGTGCATAAGGTCTATACCTACACTCTAAGACGCGCTGACTCTGCTGACTCGGGGGGGGGGGTGGGTTTGATATGTGCGTCGTTCTGTTCGGTGATCTGCGTACAAACCTAAGGGCGCGTTACAGAAAATTCCATTGTTAAAAAAGTTGACGTGTGTGCACATTAACAACGCGTTCTATACGCGGGTAATACATTTCTTAGGGATTTTCCGGAATAATTGACTCAAAATATTGCGCTCTTGGAAAGCGAACGCTTTGGTTGCTTTTCCGTTGTAAGCGCGTAAGAATTTAAATGCATGTATTATGAAGTGCGCTAGTGAAGGTACCATACAAACAGATCAATCAGTAGGTGAACTTCAAACCAGTCACTGTGCGCTCATATTCAAAAGTACTGGAAGAAGAGAAAAGTGTTCCATGTAAGTGGAATTTATTGAGGAATGATGCTTCTTAGTACAGCTAACGGGCTATAGCCGAGAGACCTATCTTTGACTCTTGCTGCAGTGAGTTGGCTACTAGGCCGCTACTGATACTAGGTCCATATTAGGGATGTAGTCTTCTTTTCTTCTGGGTATGTTAAAACTCCTGATAATTATCCCTTGTTTACCTTTGGATACTGCCCAGGAACAATGCTTTGCGGCATACTAAAACCGGAGAGCTCTTTAACATTCAGCTTCAACAGAAAGTTATGAACGAGTACGTAGGCCTAGACGTAATAAGCGATGTTTTGTTTACAAACTTCGCCGTCGCGATTACGTTTCGCGCAACTGGTAGGAACCATATGAGAGCGCCCTCTCTTAATTTTTACTCGGCCGGGCAGCCCCATTTTGTCAAGGTGCTACACCTGTTTTAAAAACCCGTACCGGCCTGAATAGTTCGGTAGCCTATGTGAACCATACTCCTTTTTTATGTTAAAAATCAGAGAAAAAATGACAGATATTTTGGCTGCCTCTTTTTGGAGCAAGTCTGGTCTGTTTTGGGTCATTTTTGGTTTCGATGGTAAGAGAAACCTATGCATTCATGATGGCGTGTGTGTATGTATGTGTGTATGTGTGTGTATATGTGTGTATGTGTGTTTGTGACACTTTGCTCGTTAACACGATATCTCAAGAACGAAAACTGAAACAGTTCTCAAACTTGGTACGTAGATGCCGCATATTACGAGGAAGAACCCTATTGTTTTTGGTGGGGGTCAAAGGTCACCTGGGGTCACAGGGGGTCAAACTCTGAAAACATTGTTAACACAATATCTCGCGGTAGGAAGCTTGGATGAATTTCATACTTTGTATGTAGATGCGTTATGGTAAGAGGAAGCAACCTATCATTTTTGATGGAGGTCAAAGGTCATCTGGGGTCACCGGGGATCAAACGCCGAAAACCGTGTTAACACGATATCTCAAGAAGGGAAACTCTGACAGTTCTCAAACTTAGTACATAGATGCCCCATATTGAGAGGAAGAACCCTATTGTTTTTGGTGGGGGTCAAAGGTCACCGGGGGTCAAACCCTGAAAACCTTGCTAACACAATATCTTGCCGTAGGAAGCTTGGATGAATTTCATGCTTAGTATGTAGATGCGTTATTAAAAGAGGAAGAATCCTATCATTTTTGAAGGAGGTCAAAGGTCATCTGGGGTTACCAGGGGTCAAATTCTGAAAACCTTGTTAACACGATATCTCGAGGTAGAAAGCTTGGATAAATTTCATACTTTGTATGTAGATGCCTTATAGTAAGAGGAAGAACCCCTTCATTTTTGTTGGAGGTCAAAGGTCATTTGGGGTTACCGGGGGTCAATCGCTGATAACCTTGTTAACACGATATCTCAAGTTAAGAAACTTGGATAAATTTCATACGCAGTATTTAGATGCCTTACATTAAGAGGAAGAATCCTATTATTTTTGGTGGAGGTCAAATGTCATTTGGGGTCACTGGGGGTCAAACTCTTAAAATCTTGTTAACACAATATCTCCAGGTAGGAAGCTTGGATAGATTTCATACTTAGTATGTGGATGCATTATGGTAAGAAGATGTATCCTATTATTTTTGCTGGAGGTCAAAGGTCTTTTGGGGTCACTGGGGGTCAAACACTGAAAGCCTTGTTAACACGATATCTCAAGGCAGGATGTTTTGAAAGATTTCATACTTAGTATGTAGATGCATTACGGTGAGAAGATGAACCCTGTTGTTTTTGGTGGAGGTGAAAGGTCATCTGGGGTCACCAGAGGTCAAAATGCAAATTTCCCAAGAATTTCCAAGATTAAATAGGACCACAAAACTGTATTTTTCCAGCATGCTAAGATAGCATTTGATCAATGACTGAAAGGTATGGGACATCATGGCATTATTTGGAATAGAACATAAACCATCGAAACCTCAATGCATTTTTGCATTCTAGTTGTGACATGTTTTCACTTTTTTTGCAAACTATACAACACTGAGGCCCAAACGTCTCAAGATGTGTTGCTAAATAGGTATAGTTCCTTGAGAAACAAAGAAGGGGATTTTAGCAGTTACACAAGTGTGTAATTGACTGTTTTAAAATTATATCTTAAAAATACGCTTTTTCGGATTTGGGTAAAAACAGTCAAACTTTTTCACCGAATATTTAGTCGGTGAATTCAGTTTGTTTTACTGTACATTAATTGATCAAAAAATGTGAATACAAAATGGCGAAAGACGTCTCCTTTGCGTCCTTTTTCCATTTAAAATAAACCTTTTTCTTTTCTTGTAGATTCCTATTGCCTGTGTGTGCCTTTACAACTGTCTTCGGTTAGTGGACCTCTCTGAAGGAGTTATTAAAACGACCTCTGGCCTGGTCCTTAATTCAAAGATTTCTCTTAAGAAGCTAGTAGTCTGTCACTATAACAGAGAGACAACCGAAGATGAATACTATAAAATTTTGACGTTTTCTTTAATGTTTTCGTCATTGCGTTATCTTTGGTAAGTATTATATAGAAATGACTAATTTAACTTTTTCGAAAAGAAAACTTGCCCTCACTCTTGCCACTTCCTGGGAGGGAATGCATTTGGCATAATCACCCCTTACACATGGACCATTGCCCTCCACTTTACACTACATGTATACCTGTTTGGTACCGAGACGAACCACCCCTTCCTCGAATTTCCTATCATTTTTTTCCATAGACTCATGTTTCATTCTACATCAAATATTTAGTTTTTGAGACTTTTTGAGCACCCAAGAACTCTCATTACACTTTAAACATTCCTTCTTTGTTCTCAGAATCTCTTCTATAGCTCATTACATGTATATTAATAAACTTTAACTTACCGTTTGATTTCATAGATCACCATTTTGAACACATTGTCAGCTTAACGAAACGCACATTTCTACACAAATGGATTTTAAATGTTGTAACAAACAACCTGCAAACAATTCTGCGACTGACCTTCCCCCTTTTTCGTGGCTGACAAACTCCACGACTGTTTTACGGTAGTTGGTCAGCAATGTCAGCAAACTAGTTAGCTAGGTTCATACTTGTCCGCCGACCTCACTCACCTAGACTCGCCGAGTGTAGTCGGCCCAGAGTTTGTTTATACCCGCTTGGCGCGTTCTAGTTACCGAGTGTAAAACGGACACTTTTACACCCGCACACTTAATCCATATTTCGCCGCCCGGTCGCGTAAACCCGTTCTGCACAAATAGATCTAAGATGGATCCGATGAGGATGTTTCTATCCTACGTTTGGAAGATTCGCAGATGGAAGAGAAAAACGACAACGAGGTGGTACATAAAGTGTCACTAAACATTTCCTCGGCGTACACGGAGGCGAATTTTACGCTACCGTGGCTGATATGCCCAGGCGTCATAGTGACTCAGTTCAGTCCAGATATAGTTTCAAATGAGCCTAACCGGATATGACCAGTTTTATCAGCATCTCTCCGATGGTCATTCATCAAAGCACGTCTTTAGCCGAAGGTGTGCGTGCGTGTGCGTGTGTGTGTGTGTGTGGGGGGGGGGGGTATGAAACCATCAGAAAATTTAAAATTACCATTCCCGTAATGCATTTTAGTATTACTCTTCCGAAGGAAATTTCTCCCCTGGTACCTTTTGCGCCCTATCAGTGCCTTGTGTGGCTACGGATCCGCATCAGGTGATTTGGAGGGGGAAATATTTAGGCAAGGGGATCATTATCCTGGACCGGGATTCGAAAGAGCGTGCTTTGAATTCCTGATTTCACGGCCTTTAGTTTGAGTGGCCAAATATATTCCACCATTTTGCCTCTCATTTGTATTCATTTCTCCATGTGTTTGACGCCAGTGACTGAACAAAATTGGAGAGGATTGCGCCTCGCTTATGCCACCTCTCTCATGATGGTTAAAAGTAGTCGCAAGGGCGTATTTTACTTTTTGTGAATAGATTTCTCAAGTATTTCTACCAGTTTTTGCCCTTCCTTCATGTCCGATCAATCACAGGCGAAAAAAGCAGGGTGTTGGGGGGGGGGGGGGGGAAAGCTCCCATCACACACGTGGGTGCTTATGAGTATTTCCGCCACCCTTAGCATGAAAGTGCGTCTAAGGACCCCCAAATGCAAGAGCGTATCCAGGAATTCTTCATAGGGGCCACAATGTTTGATTGATCGCTGTCCTGCTGGTCTAAGGGGAGGAGAAGTGTCCTCCTCCCCTTTGGAAAATTTTTGCTTTTGGACGAGGGCTGAGATGCAAAATGGTGCTATATTTCATGAGAAGTTTTTGTCACCACAAATTGTGCCGTTCTCGATTTTGAGTCACGTGATCAATACCACCTCTAACGAGGCCTCTTAAGGGATTTTGTATCCTTAAGGGATTTTTGTGAACTTTTCTGTAACCTTTTACAATCAGTGGTCTCTTAGGGAGGTTTACTGGCAAGAACAAGCAGTTGTGTGATATTTTAAGTACACTCTTCTATTGCACATTGTAACTTCGGTATTTGCTTGCATAAAAATTTTTTATTTGGAAAATAGTTAACGTATTACACTAAGCAGTATGACGAGTATCAAATTTTACAAGTACACTACAGGGCTTCTTTTAAGGACAGGGAAAAGCAGCCCGTAGGCCAGGGGGTAGTTGAGGCGCCCCAGAAATATTTTTGCTCCTCGCCCTCCCTAGAATAGCTAAAGTTACCATTGACTTAATGCATTTTAGTATGGCTCACCCCCTTAAACTTACTCCCTTCAGTAATCGTTCCCCCTTCAATACATTGTTTAGATCAGTGACGCACCCGGGAGTTTGGACTGGGGGAGGGACTAACAAATTGTGGGAAGGGACTAACAAATTGTGGGAAGACTATGGAAGCGGAGCGCCAGTACCATCGATTGGCGCGGAGTGTACCAGAAATTTTTTGGATAAAAATACCTCCTAGATCACCGGAAAGCGCCCTTCCCAGGCTCAGCAAGTAAGCTCCTGAAAATGGTATTTGGAGACTTCTTGCAAGGTTTTCGCTATACAAAAGTGTGATAAAATTTTCTCCGTCACGATAAACAAATATCGCTCAACCACTTGTTTAAAGTTTCATTTGAAGTGAGAATTCATTTTTCCACAGATAACTTTTACTCACTGATTAGATGGAAGAAATTAACATACAGAAATGATTTTGTTTCTGTTTGAAGATAGAAAACTCACTTTTTCGGTTAAAAATGGTTCAGAAACTGAAAAAATCACAACATTGTCGTTCTATATTTTCTACCGCCCACTAAAAATTCCCGCCAATGTGAACTTTTTAACCCAATTTTCTTTTCTTCCTTACATTCTTAGGCATAGTAGAGGTTGACCTTAAACCATTGTAATGACCCTTCGTATCAGGATTTGCCCTCAGTGTTTACAGTAACCTAAATGGTAACTTTTGTGTATGTAATAGTAATGCATATATACTGCATTATGAATACACTGGTGGAGTGCTAGTTGAAGCTTATTGTTTTACCGTCTTGAATGTCTGTCATTGTTTTCTATACCCATGTTGTGACATGGACTTCAAGACTTTAATTTATGGAATATTGCCTTCATACCTATTGCCTTCAGAGACTTCGACCTCTTTTGTCCGTTTAGCATAAATTAAACCTTGCTACGTGCGCTAGTTTTAAGACACGTTTACAAGGCATGGTGGAGTGGAACAGAGGCATAGCTAGCTGAGAGGGAGGAGACTGGTGTAATTTTGACCCCAAGTTAAAATGTGAAAATTATGACGGCAAAAAAATCTTCTGCTCTGCCCCAAGGACTCCGAAAAGTTTACAGAAAGACAAATACAGCCAGACTGATCTAGGCCTATGCGACTGAAGATGAAATCCTCCAATTCTAGTAGAAATTTACGCAGGCTACTTGTAAGGTAAAAGGAGGTCATAGGGGCAGGGATCTGGGGTGGGGAATACATCCTAGTCACGGTTAGATTTATGGACCAAAGCTGAAAGGAAGCAAAAGAAATTTCAGCACCGACAAAATTGAGGGTTCTTATTTCGACACTTTGTACCTAGGCCCACTAAGGTTTCCTGGTGATAATGGACCCCTCGCAGCCCAAAAACATAAATCAAAGGAGAAAAAGGAGAGAAAAATAAAGAAAGAGAAAGGAGAAAGAAAAAAAGGACAAATCTTAACAAAACGGTATAAAAACGTATTCAAAGTATATCTTTTTGCAGGGGTTTATTTATTAGGTGGAACTTCTATAGTTGAAATCCTTTCTATTAAGCATCCATTAAAGTGGTTGACGACAAGACTGAGGAAGGCTACAATGTGCAAAACTGGTGAATGACTGTGCAACTGCGCTCAGGGCGGGGGGGGGGGGGACTAGCTGCATTGAACTCTTATTGTTGTGTTAAAGAGTGGAAATTAATTCTGAAAGCTAGGGAGATTTAGATGCCAAATTTTGCATACAGGCCTTTTAGGATGCAAGGCTGACTGGTAAGGGGCATACTATCGTTCCCAGTACGCTGCGCCGGCCAAGAGGAATGGGACTGAGCCATGTTCCCTCTCCAATCGATTTGGAAAAAATTCCCAAAATTTTAAAATTGAACGGAAAAGGCGTTTAAGCCATACATTTTTGAAGGGGGTAGAGAGAGTTTAGTTTTGACTGAGTGATGGATTTCAGTATTTTAATCATTTTCTATTACAAATCATTTGAAAACGATACTGCAAATTTTACATAAATTCTTGCGCTTCCTTGGATCCGCCACTCATTAATGGTAAAAACCCCCTTCCCTTATAGACACATCCCAAGGACGGGGTATACAACGTTCAGCTCCCTCCCAGCCGAGAATAGTCTATGCGGTCATGCAGTCACGGTGTACATGTGGTCTATGGTAAGCCACGACTGTTCGCTTCATTTTGGGTCTCTTTGACTAAAATTGTGTATACAGATTTGCGTACTCACTCATTTCTTCGATCAATTGCTCATCCTCCTTTGAAGAAATGCCTTCATCTTGGCAGATGGAATTGTCTCTTGAACCAGTGTATTGGCTACTGTAGTATGCTGTCTATTACAAGGTAGAAACACTGGTCAACCCGTTCTGCATGGGAAACGCACAGGGGAGAAGATGAAATCAGTTCATCTCGAACGGATCTGGGACGGATTGTACGCGCGTAAAGTGAAAACGGGTTGTTCCATGCTTCCGCACTCAAAGCGGATCCAAAGCGCACAGTACAACTTTCTTGACCCTACTCAAGTAGGGTAAGTATGAGTAAAAATGAAGTGGGCTTTACTCTCTCGGAGTCTATCCTGCTATATCTTTCGTTATTTTAAGCACCTAGCGTAATCTGGGTGGGCTCGCCACATCACATAGTTCTTACAATGCATTTAAAAGTTAATAATAAGTCGGACTTATTAACCTTATTCATTTTGATCCAACACAGCGTTTCCTGCATAAGTTCTTACACACCAACAAGCACGATACGAATGGTAATAATACCAAACCATGGCTTCACAAAGCAAAGACACATTTCCCACAAAATGGAAAAGATGCATTCACTATGGCAGTTTAGTATCTTGTTAACTGGTTACAAAACTGCAGATGGTTTGTAATTTCTCATTCAATGTTCACGATCAGGATTCTTACTACAAACTGCACATTAGAAGCTGGGTTACGTTTGCAAATCAATAAGTTATGCTATTATATGGAGGAACTATGCTTTTACAGCATACACACTTATTTTGGAAGCAAAATGTGCCTTTGTATCTCTACGGTCAAGTGAAAGTAAAGTCAATTTAATACGTGTCTACAGCCAAAGGTTGTCACCTTTTACTCGAAGCTTTGCGATAGCGTGGAGATTACACCAAATGTAAGTAAGAGATTCTTGTTTCCTTTCTTTCAATTGACTGCTAATACAAGCCAATTGATTCTAACAATCATAAAAAATATACAAAAACGTAGGTTCACAAAAAACCCGAAACTAAAAGTAAGGCGTGAAAACAAAACAAACAAAAAAAAAAACAAACAAACAAACAAACAAAAAAAAAAACAAAACAACAAAAAACAAAAACAAAAAATTAGAATTATGGCAATAACATAGAACTGGCCAATATTTTTTGACACAGAAAGATTGACCATTTAATTAAATCATTATAATAGCGTTCTTGCCAAGAGTTCAGATTTTCACATGATGAGATCATTCTGTTTGTTTTGTCCTGAAGCCTAATCCGATGGCCCTAAATTTTCAAAGGTTCAAAGGGATCAACTTCCGTAACTCTCGTAATGCATAATATTTTTTAGAGACAAAGCTATTGCAAGAGTTTATAGGTGAGACTGGATGGTTTAATAACGGTTAAAGCTATTTTCTTTGTATGCCTTGTTGGTGTATTTTAAAGTGATATTACCTGTTCGAGAAAAGGGAAATACATACGGCCTAACGTTTTTTTTTTATTTTGCAATACACTAACTATACTGTTCATGGATGGAGTTGTTTATGTAGTGACTGAAAATGGTAGTGTGAATCGCAAAATATTATGAAACAGTGCGAAAGCAGTCAAAATCTGCAGGCTATTTTGAAAAAAAAAACTGTCCTCATTACAAATAGCTCAAGCCTTGCCTGTCACAACACTGTATGAATATTCAATGAATCACACAGCTGTATGTACCGAAGTACTGTATATGGGGTTATATCCCCTCGTTTATTCATGGATTAGCTGGGAATAGAGTGATTTTGAAGGTTGTATACTGCACAGCACACTTGATGTTTTGAAACAAAAGCACCTGTTTTTAGCATAATACCCGTGTGAGTGAATTTCACCCCCTAACAGTATTCAAGAAGACACTTGCATACTAACGCTTGTAACGGTAACCAGTTACACCTCTATACACTTGCTTGCTTTCCCACATCCTCCCGTCTCTATGTCCTTGAGCGGTTGGCTAGGTCTACATGTCAAATAATCTACGTAAACTGGACAACGATACACTAATTGACGAAAAATGTGTCGAGTCTGTAGATGTCTAGAACTAGCAAGGGCACTAACCTGAAGTATGACAGTCCAAACCAAAATAGTAGTAGTCGTAAAATAGTATGGTTCGATTCGATTTCGTCTGTGAGCAATGGTGTTATGTCCCTCGGTCAACTTCGATTGTTTTAGATAGTTTCTACAAGAGTTTCTAACTTGTAAAAGAATTTGTGTCTGTTGCATCAGAACTTCCTGGTTGAATCAAGGCAACTGTGTACATTTAAGCTGGGAAAGTGACAGAGAAAGAATATCCAGGTAGTAGTTCCATGGTATGACCTTGTGACGGAGGGGAAGCATCTCAGATGTCAGACTCCAAGGTGATATCAATGACAATTGATGATTTGAATGACTCAAGAATTGTTCAGTATTATTCGTCGGAGGTAGTACTTACAATCATTTTATGTCGATGGCCAGTCTCGTCCACTGGGTAAATTGAGTTAGATTTACTCGTATTTTCTTATGTTTGCCTTCAGAATCTTGCAAAAACACTTTTCGATGATCCCGAAAGCTCACTAACTGCACAAATTGCAATACTGTCCTTTCCCTTCCAAGTAGCAACCCTTGCTGATACTTAGTCCCAAGTTGTGGTATTATCGAGTAGCGCACGAGGGCTGTAGTTTGCCCGAGACTGGTCGGGTGGACTTCAACAGAAATTTCTCCTTTCGATTTTCTATCATGGAGCCAATAAAACCTTTCGGATGTCAGCTCCATGGTACTATAGGCCTACAGGCAGTTTTAAGGTACTTAAGCTATAGCGTGAATATCATGTGCTCAGTGCTCGTTCGCTGGCATATACGTGGGCACCTTTCGTTTTGCTGCCTTTTGCATATTCATATATTAGAGCACTCCCATTGCTTTGTTCACCCAGGGGTAAGGTTGAATGGAATAAAGATTGTGTGCAAGTATTTTCGGTTTTAATAGTTTTTGTCGTTATTTTTATGATAATTGAAACAGTATTTGGAACAACTACTCCTGTGAGGGACCTTTATTCATCTTTATTTTTCGGATGGACAGCTTAAACGTTATTCCAACACTTTGGACAAGACAGTGTTATGTATTTTCCTTTCTTAAAGAGGTAGTGTCACTTTAAACGCAATATTTTGCTTTAAGTTCAAATTATAGCATCCTTCTGAAATAAATTATTTTCATCAAGAACATTACAGAGGATTTTCATTGGTAGAAGAATTCTTAAGAAAATTCAAGCCTTTATGCAATTAGAAAAGTCTCTATCGACAGTTACAGC
>JAIZAY010000223.1:0-74719 GCA_029531755.1 Holothuria leucospilota
ACCTATGTACACTAATATGGACACTATTTACACCAAAAACAAAAAACTGAACAAACTGGGCGCAACAACGACACATAGTACAGGCGCGACCACCTTGCACCAAGGGTGTCCCGGAGGCAGTTGTTGGCAAAGGGTAACCTCATTATCCCCACGCTTTACAAGCGCCACAACCGATTGCAAGTTTTAAAACGTCCTAACCCAGGACAAGAGGAGGAACTACCCAGGAGCTGAGAGGAACTCCTCCCTTCTTCGACGAGCTCTTTGCTACACAGTATTCAACTGTAAAATGTTTTGATACGGGACTTTACGCGGTCGTCCGCACCCCCAAACTCTAAATCATGTTGAAAAGGCACGTGCCTCAATGTTCGCACACCCGTCCGTACCTGGCCTTAAACTGTTTGGCAATATTCAGCCTTTGTCCGTTAGAATATCTGTGTTCATTTGTCCAGAACCCCCTCCCTGCTGGCCATGACTCTCTGGGGGTTGGAAGAAGACAGATAACTTGCATCATGGTCCGAAATTGGACATGGCCACAACTTCACAATCACTCGGTGACAGAGCAGGTGGAGAGTACAACCCGGTCCAACCTTGAGGGCGTCCCGGTTCATCATGGCGGTGGCCAAGTGAAAACGGCCAAGCCGGGATGTTGCACTCTCCAAACGTCAAACCATGTCCTGCATATTCGTTTGTGAAACATGTCCCAATTCGCGCAATGCCGACATCCCACAACAGCTCGGAAGATGTGTGTGTAGACATATCCTGTCTGTCCGAACTGTGTGTTGTCGGGAACGCAGTTAAAGAGTCTCCGGCTAGGATACAAGGGGCACAGACCAGGAACGAAGGATGGAAGGGTAGTAAAAAAATCCTTCTGTCTGTAGGCTGATTGGGTGCGTAAACATTACATAGGATGAAGCTCCCGCAAGGATGTTTTATGGTGATGCATATCACCCGGCCCTCATGATCATGATCAACTTTTCCTACCAGGGAAGTCCATCTGGATGAAACTAAAATAACAGATCCACAGGAGACACGGAACCCAAGGAAGCGTGCAAACCCCCACTCCCATTCATAGGACCAGGTGTAGACGTCGTTCTCATTAAACAATGTGAGTCTCCTGGAGAAAACGAAGTCCACACCCTAGTGATTTGCAAAATTGGAATATTCTTGACCGCTTCCGACTGTCCCTCATGCCATTGACGTTTAGGGTCATGAGGGACAGGGGGTCAGTCATGGTGGGATAGGTAACGACACATCTGTCTCTGACCTGGCCTTTTTATTCTTACATGGACTCGGTATGGTGACCAGAAGGATGGATCCCCTCCACTGACTCCTCACCTGAGGCCGACCTTTTTTAATTTGGACTCTGTTTCAACACCCTCACACAAATCAAACCAGCCCTCCCCCGATGGTGGGTTCCTTTGGTGGAGGCTCTGAGGCAGGTCCCCCAGCATCTGACATGGCAGAGTCAGTCTCCGAGTTCTGATGAGAGTTGAAGGTCATTCTCCACTGTTAATAATCCAGCCTCCCCAGGTGTTGAAGAGGAGGACGATGGAGGGCCTGACTCAGGGGTCCCAGAGACCCCTTCACATTGTTTAGCAGCAAGGAAATCCTGCTCCACCTGATGTGCCACCTCATCAGGTGAAGGGGACCTAGGTTCCTCCACCATAGGTTCTGGGCCTGACTGCGAGGGTTCATGTGCCGGCCCCACATCCGCACTGGCACGGGCAGAGTACGAAGTGGGGCAGGAACCAGAAACATGTCCCTCCCCCCCCCCCCCCACAGAGGTTACACCGCACCTCGTTGGGGCACTCGGCCTTTTCGTGCCCCACCTGCAGGCACTTGCCACAACGTCCTGTTGGGACAGGACTTGGCTTCGTGCCCCTCCTCTCAACACTTAAAACAGGTGCGGGGGTGCCCAATGTCTCTTAGAGCGGCTGAGGACACCCCTATGAAGAGGAAGGACGGTATTTCCCTCTTCAGTACCATACGGAACTGTCTCTTTCCGTTCAAGATGCCCTTCAGCTCACCTTCCTGGTAGGTGACCCACCGCATATCGGAGACAGTTCCGTACTGACTGAGAACCCTCGCCACCAGGCCCTGATCGACCTCAAAGTTCAGGTACAGAACTGTCACCACCACAGAGCGATCATATGGGGTGACAGTAAGCCCTTCCAGCCCTTTAAGGCGAGACACCCCCTGAATTCGGGCAGCATCTGACCTGAACTTTAGGTCGTACGTGTTGCGAGCCGCAAGCGGCTGCAACATCTCTATTTCTTTTACCTCCACACCATTGTTCTTCAACACAGCAAACGCCTGCGAGGGAGAAACGCTCGCCCCGGACGAAAACTCTAACTTAACAATTGTGCTATCCCGACTTCCGGGCATAGCAGCAGTTGTGTGGCTCGAGGCCACGGAATGAAAAGAGGAAAAACCTCAGAACTAGTTTTACAAAAGGACAAAAAATAGGATAAAGTAAGAAACAAGCTACACAGAAACAAGGTGAGGTCGCAAGCAAATGGACACGACCAGACCTACTTATTAACTACAACACAAGCACGCTATAAGGTTTTATGCACAATTGCAATAAATAGCACAGCTATCACACAGTGATACAAGTTGAGCACGGCAAAAAGACGAGAGCGAAACGAAAACACGTCTGCTCTCGTCGAAGAACTGAACTGAACTGAACTATCTGTAAATAGTCCTGTGTGGTGGGTGGGCTGGGAGTGTCGTGTATATTAGAAACAGAAAATTTTGTTTTGCTAGCTTAATGTGAGATAATTGTAAATAGTTCATGGTTGTGTTTTTGCCGGTCCGGTTGGGGTTTTTCTGTTTTGACAGTGTCCGTTTCTATGCACTTAAAAAGCATCATTTACTGAAGACCAGTCTTACACGACTATTCCTATACGGTATCATACACAAAATATACCGTACGGTAGGGTACTGCGTTCGAATAATTCTTCTATCCTTAATAAGTATGTCATCGTGTTTCTCTCCTTGCCCATGACAAGTGGAATGTAGAACTAATGTTTTCGACAAATCCCCTTTTTAGTAGTTCTCACTGGCGTCACGGTCCGAACAGATTTGTTAAATTGCCAACAAGGTCCGGCTTTCATGTGTTTCCCACATGGTCCCTACTTCTGCTTTGCGGATTAAATAGTCTGAAAGATGTACTGGTGGTATTATAGGTCTGACCAAGTAATAAACCGAGGACTTGGGTCCGTGAACAAATACAGAACCATTTTGCATCTAGACATAATTGAAAACCGGAAAAATTTTCAAAGGTAAGGGGACACCCATAGACCCCTACATCAGGACAGTGCTAGAAAATTGCTAGAAAATAAATATGGTAACCCTAGGTTTGAGACAAATGGTATGATCTAGGGGGAGTGCAATTCAGTTGACATGTAGCCTATGGATAGGGTGATGAACAAATGTAATAGAGATATACTAGAAGGTGAATATGGGAGAACTGCAGGCAAAATAAATGAAAAGGGATGCATAATTCAGTATGATTCTTGTATTACCTCAGCTCAATATGATATCCACGGCTATACACAGCTGGTAGAAGGGGGCGGCAATTACCCCCAGAAATTTTCAAAGTGGTCCGTTTCCAACTTTGAGAATATATAGAGTTAGTTAGATGAGGTTTAACGGTCCACTTTCCAACCAACTGGTTAAAGTCGAGCCGGCCACCGCCTTTTTTCCAGTTGTGGCTCACTGGCTTGTTTTCTTTGTTTGAGAATATATAGAAAAACCGCAGTAAAATATAAGAAATACCTGTGATCGTAATGATAGAACTTTAACAATTTCATATAGGCAGGTCAAATTTACAGCTCTATTAAGATGTATTTCTAGCCTACTTCTCTAAAATGTCTCGCGCTACGCGCGATTATGCATAGCTACAATGTTGTTGTTGTTGTTGTTGTTGTTGTTGTTGTTGTTGTTGTTGTTGTTGCTATAGGTAGCTTCAATCATCAATGGCTTAAAAACGTTTTTAAACCGTGCCAGTTTAGTTATAAAAAACGTTTTATAACCAGTAACACTCCTGGGTAGGACTTTAAACTGCATCCGGTTGTGGAGCTTGTTTAAGCGTGGGGATAATGAGGTTACCCTTTGCCACAACTGCCTCCGCGGCACCCTTGGGCAAGGTGTGCCTGTATTTGCTTAGTTCAGTTGGGTTCCCCAAGAAAGTGGACGTTCCCGATCCCCCGCCGGGCTCGTTCGATCTCTTTGGGAGTTTTGTTTTTGTTTCATGTAAATAGTTGTATATAATGTAAATAAACTGTAAATAGTGATTTGAGTGTGGCAGGTGGACCCCCGAGTCCCTCCGCGCTGTAATTGCCTTCGGGCGTGTTGTTGCCTTGGGTGTGTTTGTTGCCTTTGGGCGTGTGTTGTTTTGGCCTTGTGTTATGTGATCGTTGATGGTGGGTGTGGTGGTGGTTTCTGTTTGTTGGCGGTGACAAAGACTCTTTCGTGTGAGAGCATGTTGGCGATTCTGTGGGTGGTTGTCGGTTGCGTTTTGCTCCGGTCCGGTTTGGGTTCTTTGTTCCTCAGTGCCTGTTTCTATGTACTTAGAAAGCTCCCCAATAATACTCCCTCCCCTCCCTTAAACCCTCCCCCACAATGGAGTTCAATGGCTGAGGTCATGCTTTACATCATATCCACCACGCTTTCAAAAATGACTTTTGTAGCACTTAGTCACTACTTTTTGGTTTCCTTTTAAAGCTGAAATCTCTCAGATATTGCACCACTTGCTATCTATGCGTCCTCCTGAAATTACAAATTTGCTCCAAGGAGGAGGGAGACACCCGTTCCCTTCAGTCCCCTCCCCCAAGCCACAAATCAGAAATGCCCACTTTTTGCCCCCTAGTAAAAAAAATTGTATGAGCGGCCTTGTGCATTACCATTTTTTATGCATTGATTTCTTCCCATTATTTGAGAAATGGCAGACATGAGATTCGAATTTCAAGGCTGGATACATGCAGCTTAAAACACGTTGGAAGTGCCGTTTCCGGCCATCTGGAGAGTTTGTAAGGCGAAAAATTTTCTTGCACGCTCCGCGCCAACTGATGGTGGCGCTCCGCTTAGATAGTGTTAACAAGCCTGATCCTCGGCGGTGCCGGCCCCCATTTGTTACGTAGGTCCCCTTTAAATTTGTTAGTTAGTTAGATGGGGTTTAACGACACACCAACACGAATGTGTTATACAGTGTCAGCCAGATAAAAAAAAAAGCAATGGTGAGGTGAAATCACCTAAAAGGAAAAAGAATTGGGCAAAATACTAAGATATCTAAACAAAAGCCAATGTGGGAGTCATGTCAAAATTTCATGTAAAGGTTACTTTCTTTGAGAAAGTCCAAAATGAGCGAAGGATCTGTGTGCTCAAACAACGTCTTCAGGTTTGGCACAGTGTAGTACTTCTGACGGATATGGGAGTATTCATAGCAGTCAATGAGAATGCGACTGACGGTGACAGCACAGTTACAGGGGATACAATATGGTCTCTCATCCCTGTGGAGCAAATAAGCGTGGGTTAGGTAAGTGTGACCTATGTGGGCCCTAATCAGTACCAAATCATCTCTCCGTTTTCTGGGGGATACATTACCCACAGTCCCGACCGGCCCCCTTTAAAATTTCATCCTAATTACGCCCCTGCTGCAAAACCCAATTTGTTGGCATAACTTGAAAAAACTTAAGGCAACATGCTGCATGGGAAATCAATTAATTGAACTTGAAATGTCCATGCAGCAAGTTACCCGCAATATTCTCAAGTTATCCCAACTTTGGGGTTTTAGAGTGTTGCGCTGTAGAAAGTCTGTCAAAGCTTAGCTTCGTGAAAGGAAAAATAAACATCAGAGGGATAAATATATTTTAGATACGCATAGCATTGTCCATATAAATGTTTAAGAACAGCCCTTTTTAGCGCAGCTACACCTGAGTTTGAGTTGCCCCTCTTTGTCCAAAGTGATATAAGAGTGGCATATGCTAACTGCATTACTATCAAAATTATCAGCGGGAAGGTAATAACTCTGAGATAGCTTCTCCTTTAAGTGCTTTACAAGCAGCAAATACACGCTGGTTGAAAACGCGACTGCAACTTGTAGGCCTATACACGCATTCTTTTAGTTCCAAAGTCCAATGTGGATTGTCTCTCCACTGAAAGACTGCCACGGTAACAGGAAAAACAAGCCCTTTGATTTTATCTTCAGTTTTTTGTAAAGTCAAAAAGACACCTAGACAACGATCAAGCCGACTGGAAGGGTACCAGAGTATAACTTGTTTGTTTTATCAGTGCACTTGAGTGAAGTCGTTATCTGTTTAGCGACTGGTAGTTAAAGAGTCCTGGGTAGGACTTTAAACTGCATCCGGTTGTGGAGTTTGTTTAAGCGTGGGGATAATGAGGTTACCCTTTACCACAACTGCCTCCGGGGCACCCTTGGGCAAGGTGCACCTGTATTTGCCCTGTGCTTTTTGCGTGTTGTTGCCTTCGGGCGTGTTGTTGCCTTCGGGCGTGGGGTTGCCTTCGGGCGTGAAGTTGCCTTCGGGCGTGAAGTTGCCTTCGGGCGTGGTGTTGCCTTCGGGCAAGAATTTGCCTTCAGGCGTGGTGTTGCCTTCGGGCGTGGGATCGCCTTCGGGCGTGAAGTTGCCTTCGGGCGTGGGGTCGCCTTCGGGCGTGGTCTTGCCTCCGGGCATGTTGTGTTGCCTTCGGGCGTTGTTGCTTTCGGACATTAGTTGTTGCCTTCGGGTGTGTGTTGCTGCCTTCTGGCGTGTGTTGTTTTCCTGTTTGTAAATAGTCTTGTGTGGTAGGTGGGCTGGGGGTGTCGTATATGTTGGCCACAGAAATTTTGTTTTGCTAGCTTGGTGTGGGGTAACATTGTAAATGATTGTAAGTAGTTCATGGTTGTGTTCTTGCCGGTCCAGATTTGGTTCTTCCTGTTTGATAGTGTCCGTTTCTATGCACTTAAAAAGCAGTTAAAGAATGTCCCACATTTTACATTAGGGACTTAGCTCGTGTTCTTCCTCAAACTAGGCCGGCGCGACTTTGGCAAGTACTTCTATCCGAGCACATGTATAAAATTTTTACCCTTTGTAATAATACTTTTGCAAAATAATATCGTACCTTAGCATTACTTCATTTGGTCGATGTAGATCAAGATCAGCGTTAGTTTTATTTCTTGTACTTGCCAAAGTTAATAGTGTACTGTATCCTGGGTAGGACGTTAAACTACATCCGGTTGTGGAGCTTGTTAAAGCGTGGGGATAATGAGGTTACCCTTTGCCACAACTGCCTCCGGGACACCCTTGGGCAAGGTGCGCCTGTATTTTTGGCCCAGTTTTGTTCATTTTGGAGTCCCGGGGAGAGTGGACGTTCCCGAACCCTCAGCGGGCTCGTTCGATCTCTTCGGGATTGGTTTTGTTTTTGTGTAAATAGTGTATATAGTGCACATACTGTAAATATAGCAAGTTGACTCCGCCCCGGACCCCTCGTGGCAGTTTGTGATGTTTGTTTGGTCTGGTGTTTTGGTTTTTTGGTTGTTGTTGGGTGGTGGTGGTTTGGTCTGGTGTTGTCTTTCGTTGGCGGTATGTAGTAATATTGGATTAGGGTGGCCGGGGGGGGGGTTGGTTTGTGGGGTATTTGGGTTGTCAGTGTGTGTGTGGTTCTATTGTTGTAATGAACATAATTTTCTGTTTGATTTGGTGGTATGTGGATAGTTTTGCCTTTATGTTCCTATCCAGTCCGGTTTGAGTTTTTGTTTTTTGTTTGTGTGTGCCGTTTCGATGCACTTAAAAAGCACTGTGTGATAACCGTACTATATGCTTTTCACGTGCTAAGAACGGACACGGCCAGACCGGCGAAAGGATCACTACATATGGCCAACAACCAAAAAACCGAACACCAACAACACAAACCACCAAAATCGCCCAGAACACCAGACCGAATCCCTCGACCAGCGAGGACACTCCAGCTCCGGTACGACTGCTTGGAGTCTTTGTTATCACCAACAGAAATGTTTATTTATTTTTGTTTGTATGTGCCGTTTCGATGCACTTAAAAAGCACCAACAGAAACCAACACCGCACCCACCACCGACCCAACAGCACAATCTCAAAACAACACACGCCCAAAGGCAACAAACACACCCGAAGGCAACAACAACAACAACAATGTCCTGGGTGGGACCTGTTCTATTCAGCCAGTCTAGAACGGGACCACTGTCGGGTGGTGTCAGTTAAGTCAAAGTTTGTCCCTTGGGGACGTTGTTACTACTTCGGGGAGCAGAACTCCTTCGGGAGTATTGTTTGGTTTTCGCCCCTGGCTCTTCGCCAGAGAATCAGGGGACTTTTGGAAAAACCCGAAGGTAACAACACGCCCCAAGGCAACCACAGCGCAGGGGTACATGGGGGCGGTCCACGCGTTACATTAAAATCACTATTTACAGTTTTTACTTACAGTATATACAACTATCTACACGTAACTAAAACAAAACTCCCCAAAGAGATCGAACGAGCCCGGCAGGGTATCGGGAACGTCCACTCTCTTCGGGAACCCAGACTGAACTATAACCGTACTATATTGCTTACAACTGTATGAAACTATAAAACTTTGTAGTGTACGCGTACGTGTTGTCCTGTATTTAAAGAGTAGGTTTGTCGTGCTGCTTTTTTTTTTACCTTTGTTCGCGCGCGTCCTCAAGCCACACTCACATGCTGCTGTGCCCGGAAGTCGGAATAGCACAATCGTTAAGTTACGTCCTGGGTAGGACTTTAAACTGCATCCGGTTGTGGAGTTTGTTTAAACGTGGGAGTAATGAGGTTACCCTTTGCCACAACTGCCTCCGGGGCACCCTTGGGCAAGGTGCACCCGTATTTGCCCCGGTGCTTTTTAAGTGCTGTTGCCTTTGGGCGTGGTGTTGCCTTCGGGCGTGGTGTTGCCTTCGGGCGTGGTGTTGCCTTCGGGCGTGGTGTTGCCTTCGGGCTTGGTGTTGCCTTCGGGCTTGGTGTTGCCTTCGGGCTTGGTGTTGCCTTCGGGCGTGGTGTTGCCTTCGGGCGTGGTGTTGCCTTCGGGCGTGGTGTTGCCTTCGGGCGTGGTGTTGCCTTCGGGCGTGGTGTTGCCTTCGGGCGTGGTGTTGCCTTCGGGCGTGGTGTTGCCTTCGGGCTTGGTGTTGCCTTCGGGCGTGGTGTTGTCTTTGGATGTGTGGTCTTTGTTTTTGGTGTGGCCGGGGGGGTTGGTCTGTGGGGTGTTTGGGTTGTTGTCAGTGTGTGTGTGGTTCTGTTGTTGTAATGAACATAATTTTCTGTTTGATTTGGTGGTGTGTGGATGGTTTTGCCTTTATGTTCCTGTCCGATCCGGTTTGGGTTTTGTTTTTTGTTTGTATGTGCCGTTTCGATGCACTTAAAAAGCCCCCCCCCCATCGTTAAGTTACTTACCTGGCGCAGGAGTGTCCGTGATCACGACGGCGGAGCTCCCAGGTGGGACCTGTTCTATTCAGCCAGTCTAGAACGGGACCACTGTCGGGTGGTGTCAGTTAAGTCAATGTTTGTTCCTTGGGGACGTTGTTACTCCTTCGGGGAGCAGAACTCCTTCGGGAGTATTGTTTGGTTTTCGCCCCTGGCTCTTCGCGAGAGAGTCAGGGGACTTTTGGAAAAAAGCGTTAAGTTGCAGTTCGAGTCGGAGGTGAATGTTACACCTCAAGTGTTTATTGTGTTAAAGAACAACAGGGTGGAAGTTAAAGAGATGGATATGTGGCGGGCGCTTGCCGCCCGCAACACATTCGACCTAAAGTTCAGGTCAGATGCTGCCCGAATTCAGGGCGTGTCTTGCCTTAAAGGGCTGGAAGGGCTCACTGTCACCTCATATGATCGCTCTATGGTGGTGACGGTGCTGTACCTGAACTTTCAGTACGGAACTGTCTCCGATATGCGGTGGGTCACTTACATCGAAGGTGAGTTGAAGGGCATACTGAACGGAAAGAGACCGTTCTGTATGGTACCGAAGAGGAAAATACCGTCTTTCCTCTGTATAGGGGGTTCCAGAGCTCATATATGATATTTTGGGCAGACACGCACGTGTTTTATGTGTGGAGAGGAGGGGCACGAAGCCAAGTCGTGTCCTAATAGACGTTGCGGCAGATGCCGGCAGGTGGGGCACGACAAATCCGAGTGTCCCAACGTGGTGCGGTACAACCTTTTTGGGGAGGACGGACATGTCTTTGGTATATGCCCCGAATTGTATTCTGCCCATGCCAGTGAGAATGTGGAGCAGGCACCTTTGTATATTCCACTCAGGAATTGGAGGAGGTGGCACACGAGGTGGAACAGGACTTCCTCGCCTCCAAACAGTGTGAGGCGGGCACTGAGACTCCTGAGGCGGACTCTCCACCATCCTTGCCAAGGGAACCAAAGGAGACTGGAATCATGACAGTAGAAGAGGACCTCCATCTCCCCTCAGACTCAGCAGGGACCGCGGAGACGAGGGGGGGGGGGGGGGGCTACGGGGGCTTTGCCCCCCCCCCCCCATTTTTTCTGCCTTGGAATTTGGCCGCCTGATATTGGGAACTGGGTCGCCCTTACTTGACGAACTGGGAAAAAAATTCTTCGGTACCCTCAAGTCGCAAGATATGTAATATATGTAACATAACCCTAATCACGAAGCGTGTATGTTTGTACAGATATAGGCTATGAATAATAGCCTACATTCGATTAATACTGTTAAAACCACAATACGAGACAACGTGCACTTTATAATTATGTCAGACGTACGCATGTATTTAGGCATATTACAGTTCAGCTAATAGTTTACTTAACGCGCTTACGCGTATACCGTTCGTACGTGGATGTTAACGTTAACGTACATTAACTACCTTACTACCGTTACTGTAGTCGAAGCTAGTTTAAAGGCTATCGGCTGGCATTTCAATAATCAATCAACGGAAAGGTGGGGCAGAAAAAGCAAGATTAAGAAAGGAAAAATCATTACAGGCAGATGCTATTAATTGTCTTAAGCTGACGGAAATTTTCTGTGGAAGAAGTAGCTCAAAAACAGGTATACCTAGGCTAGGCTCATGAGTCATGTAGGCCTATAGGCTAGGCTAGATCTGAAGGTAACTAGGCCTATGTGGTGTTTAATACAGCTCTTCCCCGGCCTATCAGTCCACAGACTCATCTTACGTTACTGATTACATACTATATCACTAACTTAGGCCCAGGAGGGGTAGGGATCAGGGCCGGTTTAATCTTCCGTGCTTTTTAAGTGCATAGAAACGGACACTATCAAACAGGAAGAACCAAATCCGGACCGGCAAGAACACAACCATGAACTACTTACAATCATTTACAAAGTTACCTTACACCAAGCTAGCAAAACAAAATTTCTGTGGCCAACATATACGACACCCCCAGCCCACCCACCACACAAGACTATTTACAAACAGGAAAACACACGCCAGAAGGCAGCAACACACACCCGAAGGCAACAACAAACGTCCGAAAGCAACAACGCCCGAAGGCAACAGCACGCCCGAAGGCAACTTCACGCCCGAAGGCAAGACCACGCTCGAAGGCGACCCCACGCCCGAAGGCAACTTCACGCCCGAAGGCGACCCCACGCCCGAAGGCAACCTCACGCCCGAAGGCAACAACACTCCCAAAGGCAACACCACGCCTGAAGACTTCTCGCCCGAAGGCAACCCCACGCCCGAAGGCGACCCCACGCCCGAAGGCAACAACACGCCCGAAGGCAAAAACACGTAAAAAGCACAGGGCAAATACAGGTGCACCTTGCTCAAGGGGTTGTGGTAAAGGGTAACCTCATTATCCCCACGCTTAAACAAGCTCCACAACCGGATGCAGTTTAAAGTCATACCCAGGTTTAATCTTTTGAAGGGTCATAGCAGTACAATAAGGCATTTAAAATGGGGGCTCAGAGGCCGGGATCGTCTCTTCTGCAGCAATTTGCTCTGCCATTTCGTGGAACTATACCTCAGACCTAGCCTAGCCTAGGTCTAGGCCTAGGCCTATGTGCATTAGTAGTAGTTGTACAACAAGGGTATGTGCACTACACACATATCACTGCATATTGGAGCTGGAGTACTATCTCAGCAAAGGGAGGCCCACTCTGACAATTTGTAGCGGTATTGCATAATTAGAACGTAAATGTACATGTAGCCTAGTTCAGTGTGGGGGATCTAATAAAAAACTAACGTGATAGCATTTTGAGAAGCGGAGATATGGTTTTTCCTTAGTATCGGTCTCTTTTTGGGACTGTTTGGCCTATTTTTGATGAAAATTTGTGTGTTTTTAATAAATCCAGAATACTCATCCTAATCCACCATAGCCCTAGCTGTGGAATATGTAGTACGTGTTTCCACTAATGAAAGATGTATATGTAGGAGGGATGAAGTTTATTTTTAATGGAAGGCCTCTGTGGATTTCTTTCAAGGAGCACGCCTATTTTCCCCATTTTCAAATGTAAACAAACTCTCTGAGTGAAAATATGGAAAATTCGGTTCACATAAACCCCTCCTCCTTAAAAAAAAAAAAAAAAAAACAGTTAGAAATAAAACAACGGTGTCTCCCCTACATTTCAAAAGAAAAATGACTACTGTGGGCCTATGGAAACTTAAGTTAAGCTAGTATCTCACGAAGACAAATTCGCACGTTTATTTTTGCGACTATTGCGTTTTTGAACGCAAAATAGTCGCAAAAATAAACGTACGAATTTGTCTTCATGAGTTAAGTATGTTTATTTTTGCGACTATTGCATTTTGAAAAACGCAACAGTCGCAAAAATAAACGTGCGAATTAAGTATGTCTCACGTCAGTAGCGTGTTCAAAGGGGGGGGGGGGCACTAAGCCAGTCGGGTGAAAATCTCTTAGTCGGGGGATTTAAGGGTTAGGGGAAGAGAAGAAGATTGAAGAGACACTGAGCACTCAACAGGGATGGCGCCAGGTGGGGGCGGGGAGCCCCATCGGGGAGTCTTAATCGATACGATAGAGTATGCAGGCAGTCCCCAACGGCGCCTGAGAAGGACAATTTCTCTAATAAGAACCCAAATTTTTCGGCGCGCTACGCGCGCTGTATAGTTACTCCAGGATCTTCAGCAGTTCCATTCCACATTGCTAGAAAGCACATGTCCTGCCAACCTTACCACGAAACATGTAGGCAGAGAACACTGTTCATGTGGAGGTCGAAAATTTCATCGCATGTACGCTAAGCCTAGTTACTGTTCTCTAATGTGTGTCATGCGGTACGGTCAGTTTGTGAGCGACTCACGGACCAAAGTTTGGCTGTTTCATAGGGTAGTCCAAGTGTTTCGATAATATGTATGGTATCCTCGATATGGTCTAGAACCCCTACAGTTTTTCTTTTTTCTTTTCTTTATGTTCTTGATAACATATCTTTTTTGTGTAAGCCTACCAAAACTTTTCGCGCGCTTTGCAAATTCAAGTTTCAGATTCGAAAGAACACTATATAAAGTGCGCAACTCGGCTCATGAAATATTAAGTGATATCATGTAAAATATGCCCTGAAATGGCATGGAATAATAAGTCATATCCCCTTGTCACCACCTCTTCGACAGAGGGGCTGTCGAAGCTTGGGGTGGCTGGCATGGCCCAGCAATCTGAAAATTCTGTCGCCATCCATGATCTGTTTACTTATTTTGGCTTTCAAAGGGTCATTTCTACAATGAAACCCAAGATTTCCGGTACGCTTTGCCCACTCTTCCACAGTTCTGTTACTTATAGCTTAATATAATACAAAGCATTGCCACCTTTTCAAGTAACTGAAGAAGTAGAATTCATGAATTTATGTAAAAGTTGGGAATTTCACCTCATTTCACTTTATTCAGTCAATGTTCTCTTGGGTCTGTTGTGCGGTACGGCTATAGTGACAAGAGGAGAGAAGTACAATGTAAGTTATGCCCGATATGGACCAACTGCCCGGACAATTGACCTTTATTAGCTTTTAATAATTATACCGATTCTTTTTAGTGAAGGATAACCCAAAAAAATTTTCGCTCGCTTGGCAATTTCACACTTAAGATTCTGGGGAAAACATTAAATCAGCCCCGAAACTACGTTCCTCTAGTATATACACCCATTTTATGAAATATATGTCCCGCAATGGCATGGTTTAGTACACAGATTTTCTTCAGATCCCTCCTCACCATCCCCTTGACGGCATCGAGGCTGTCGGGGCTTCAGGTCGTTGCAGCCGCCCGTCTGGCCACCTGTCGGGCAAATCCTGGCGCCATCCCTGGCACTCAAAACTTAGAAGTAGCCCACAGAATGATATCAGAAGAGATTTTTTTCATTTTTTGGTCGTTTACCAAAGGATAGAGCTCTTCCAATTGTCCTTCAGTGAATAATCAGACAGGATGCTATCAATATCAATATCTGTCTCATATGGTGCAGGTAGGCTTACTATCATTAAGTTCCCTTCGCCAATCGCGCTAGTCACTTTAACCATCTGTAATGGTAAACTATATAGGTTTAAGGATGAAACAGTGCTGTTAACTTTTGCGATCATCTAAAGCAGCCTTCTTGACTGGCCTCGCGATCTTTAACGTAGTCCTGTCAATGTATGTGACACATACTGTAGCACACTGCAGATTTCAACGCATAGAGGATAATCTGAACTCTCCGTCACTGACATCGAATTTTACAAAATCTGAAACAAACGAAACCTGATTAATAAGGCCTCTAGAACCAATTGAGGACGGTCTTATTACCTTACGTTGCAGGAGCTTCCGGGGGCTTCGCCCTCTGGACCCCACCAGGGCTCTGCCCCTGGACCCCGCCAGGGGCCTTAGCGCGGGTCCCTGGACCCCACCCGTGCAAACTCGCGCTTCGCGCTCGTGGTGCACCTTCGGTGCACTTGTCACACCCCTCCATGTCAGTCGGGGGAATCACAGGTTGTGCCCCCCACCTTCGAAATCCTGCACACGCCACTGTCTCACGTGAAGATAAAAACGCCAAAGCTACTCCAAACAGTCACAAAATATTAGCAAGAACTTCGTACTAAGTTATCACAGATGTCGTGAAAAACAAGGACCCATTCAGCCCAGGAAGAATTCTCGACAAACGTGCGACGTTAGCGTTACATTAATGAGACTGTGTTGTTAACGCTTCGCTAACATTTGGCGTTCAACTTTCGCAAAATAGCCGCAGAAAATTTTGAACATGTTAAAAATTGCTTGCGATGCTTTTGCGACGCCTGCGAATTCAGACGAAAGTTTTGCTACTGTTTTACTAATATTTGACGAATTTGCGAATTTTAGTCGCAAACCGTACGCAAGTGGAATTTGTCTTCGTGAGCACGTAAAGTATGGATGGATCAATCCATGTTGGTTTTAAAGGGTTAAATTGTCATGATGGTCAAGGGACTGACAATTGGTTGCATTGATTCAAATTTAAGTCACGGGTTTCACCCGTCCCCTGTACACCTCCACATCTGAAAAAAAATTACATTGAATAAAAAGGACACAAAGCATGGTTAATTTCCCTTTCAGGTTCGTCATCATTGCTACCACCACCACCAAAACCAGACCGTGACGAACCACAGGAACCACGTTTGCAAAAAGACACTCAGACACGAAACGTACAAATACCACAGCAACCACAATCGTCACAGGTAGCACATTCAGAAGAAGCAACCCAAACAAAACAAAAACAACAAACTCGACTTCAAGAGGAATCATTACGACCGCCGCCATCTCAAGAGGCAGGACAAACCACACCACCACAACCTACTACTCAAAATGAACAACCATTTGTATCTGATAGACCCTTACAACCTTTCGATTTTGACTTTCCAAAAAGACAATTTGGACAACAATATCGATCATTCCAATCTAGTTGGTTCAAGGAATTTCCCTGGCTTAGTTATGATCAGTCCTGCGATAGAGTAACTTGCTTCATTTGTGCAAAGCAAAATAACGCTTCAAGTAACCAGGAACAAGGAACGGACTTTCATTACAGAGGATTTCTACAACTGGAAAAAGGCCTTACTGCGGTTTAGAGAACATCAAAATTCTAATTGCCACAGAGTAGCATTTGAGCTGGAGGCCACCATTCCTGCTACATGCCGAAATGTACTTGACATGTGCAATGAAGCGACCAAGATGAAAATGAAAGGAAGAAGACAATACCTCATCAAAATTATCGAATGTTTACAATTTCTTGGGAGACAGGGAATACCTATACAAGGCAATACAGAGGATCAGTCCAATTTTATTCAATTGTTGAAATTACGAGCACAGGACAATCCATTTATATCCAAGTGGTTAAATTCTGAATCGGAAACAGATAGGCCTAAGAAGGAGGAGAAATACACAAATCATGACATCCAAAACGAAATTTTTGAAATAATGGCCCACAATGTTATATGTGATATTGTCCAGGATATCCGTACCCAGTCAGGATTTTACTCGATTATAAGTGATGAGTACACTGATATAACAAACAAAGAACAACTCACTTTTTGCCTGCGTTGGGTGGACAAATCATTAGAAGCACATGAATACTTTCTGGGATTCTATAACATTCCGAACATAAGTTCAGAAACTATAGTCGTGAAGGACGCACTAGTAAGGTTTTTTTTTTTCTGTTTTTTTCTTTCTCTTTCTTCTTTGTATTCTTTTTCTGTATACTGGAAACTTGAGGGTGTTTAGTGCACGGCTTGATATATATTTTGAAAGCCGTGTGCGAAAATATAGGCCGTCATTTTGGGAAATCGGCCGTGCTTTTTAAGTGCATAGAAACAGACACTATCCAACAGGAAGAACCAAATCCGGACGGGCAAGAACACAACCATGAACTACTTACAATCATTTACAACGCTACCTTGCACCAAGCTAGCAAAACAAAATTTCCTTGGCCAACATGTACGACACTAGTAAGGTTGCAGTTATCGTTAACCGATTGTCGGGGACAATGTTATGACGGAGCAGGCAACATGCTTGGACAAAAGACGGGCGTTGCAAAAAGAATCCAGGAAACCCAGCCAAAAGCTCATCCAACCCACTGTCATGCACATCCTTTAAGTCTGAGTGTAAAAGATGCAACAACACGCATTAAACTACTGTCCGATACAATGGCTACGGCGACAGAAATCGCTACCCTCATCAAATATTCTCCGAACCGCGAACACTTACTTGGAGAAATAAAGCAGAATATTGGATGGGAAGATTCAACAACTGGAGGAATTCTTAAATTTTGTCCAACAAGATGGACAGTTCGGGCTATCTGCTTCCGCCGAATTTTAGATAACTACGACGCACTACTTGAGGAGTGGACTCTTTGCTTTGACACTCGACTAGACACTGATGTTCGCGGTCGCATCATTGGATGTCAAGCACAAATGAATAGTTTTGATTTCTTTTTTGGTCTGCACCTGGGAGAACGGTTATTCGCCCACACTGATAACCTTTCAAAAACATTGCAAAAAAAAAAAAAGAACATGTCTGCCGTCAACGGACAACGTCCTGCTTCTCTTACAAAGGAAGTGCTACACGGGATGAGAAGTGACTACTGTTTCAGTGCATTTTATGCAACAGTTCTGCGAAAAATGAATACTCACCCTACAATATCGCAACCTAAGTTACCCAGGAAGAGACGTGCTCCTGCAAGATTTGAAGTGGGGTAAGGGGAGCCATCATTCCCTTTCAATAGTGCAAGACCACTACAGGCAGCTTCATTTTGAGGCCATTGACCTAATTGTATTTGCTTTAAATGAACGTTTCAGCCAGCCAGGTTTTGAAGCAAATACCAAACTAGAGTCTTTACTATTAAAGGCTATGAACAATGAAGATTTTGCTCAGGAAATGCAGTTTGTTGCTGAGAATTACTCTGACGACATCAACATGAATATTTTGGAGGCCCACCTAGCTATCTTCAGGGTTCTTATGAGAAACTTTAAACCCACCTGCTTTAGTGAAATCCTTACTGAGGTTAAACAGTTATCGAAAGAAGAACAGTTGATGATGCAGAACGTAATCAATGTATGTAGACTTCTTCACGTCAGTCCTGCAACGAGCGCCACAGGAGAAAGGTCTTTTTCTACCGCCAGGAGAATCAAAACCTGGCTGCGCTCAAACATGTTACAGAGACGTTTCAATAGCCTAGCCATTCTTAATAGTCACAAAGAGAGAACGGATCAGTTATGTCTGCATTCCATTGGAAATGAGTTTGTGAGCAGAAATGCTAGTCAAAAGCTGAAATTTGTGTCATTCAAGAGTAATTAATTAAGGGCCATTAATGTTTGACGTAAGTTAATTTCATTTTTTTCATAATCTTCTATTACTTCCTTTTGTACAATATCCTGTGTTATTACGATTTTAACTTATTAGAGATTTCAAAATTTACCCACCCGACGGGTAACAGTAAATGTGTATAATGTTGGGCTAGTACGTGAGTTATACAGTAGATATTACGATAGATGATAGGTTCTCATTTTCTTGAACATATTGGGCCGCTTCGATGATTAGCCCCCCCCCCCTCTCCCCACTTCAAAATTGACTCCGCGGTCCCTGTCAGAGTCTCTTTCTGTCATTTGGGATGATGGGGAGCCTCCTCCCAAGGATCCACATTCTGGGGAGGGTTGGTTTGATTTGTGTAGGGGGGAGGGGTCAGAGTCTGCACTAAAGAGGTCGGCCTCGGGTGAGGTGTCAGAGTGGGGAGGCCGTCACTCTGAAAGACCAGTACCGAGCCCAAGGATTAAAAAGATCAAGTCCCAGCAAGAGTTGTTAGTGTGCCTTTAGGTTTGCCTTTTTTCCACATTGGGTTAGATCCGGCTATATGCATATGAAGAGCATATTGCAAATTGGAGGTTGGCCACATGAACATTTGTTCCATGTGATGTCCGGTATTTTGTTTCGACTGTGCCTGTGAAATTTTGTTTCCTACCGCAATGTGAAGGATTCTGTACATAGTTGTTGTTTGAGTTCTTTGTTTCCCGTGCCTGTTTCTATGTACGTAAACGAAAAGGTTTGTGGTGTGCGGAATTAGGTTGGAGTGGGGCGGTGGTCGCTGTCAGCCTCGGGTGTTGGTGGTTTTTGTTTGTTGGTGGTGACAGAGACTTTCGTTTTCTTTGCAGCATGTGAATGGTTTTTGGTATTATGTTTGTCATCCGACGGGTTTAGTTATCGTATTGAGATTTTGTCACACTTGCCAGTTACTAGCTGTGGCTGATGTTCTCATCAGCATCGTCATTTTATGGCTGTTTTTGACCGTTTTGAGAGCAAGTAGTTTCGATGTAGAGAACAACGGTGTGTTGTGTAAGATTTGTACTTGTTGACTTTGTTGGGATATTTTGGCTGATTTAGTGGGCAAAAACTGAGCGTAAATGATTGCAGCCCATTGCTTGTACTACCAGTTCCCATGATGCTTTGGTGTAGTAACTGTAGTCTACTGAAGCTGTCTGCAAGCGTTATATTAAGCGATGCATGGTTTGTCCGTGATATACTGTGTACATGTATACATGATGTATACGTACCCATTCAGTACCTAAGCGCTATAGCTAGCGCACCTGCATAATACGTGTTTTATGAGAGCATGCAAACTAAATGGAAAGCTAGCTGCACAGGTAGTCTGTAATCGTCCTTGTTTGGGATTTTAGTTAATTTACTACGATGTGTCTGAAGAGGATTTGCACTCTGCGTGAGAGAACTGTAGGTCAAGTTTCGTGTTCGCCTAGGTTAATTGTTAGTACAATATATAGGCCTAGGCCTGGCGTATACTAATTATGCATGCGGTGCGGGAGCAGGCCAAGTTGGCTGCGAACCAAATCAGCCTAAAGACAACTCGGTCCAAGCCAGCTCGTTCTCTAGACAACTCGGCCCAAAGCCAAATCAGCCACAAACCAATTCGGTCCAGCATGAAAAATCTGTATTACATTAGACAGTGTGTTTACCTACGTTGTTAGTACAGTATATAGGCTAGGCCTAGTCCTCAATCAGGCCCTACACACTACGCTTTATTGGCACTTTGCTTCGTGTACCATAGCGTGAAACATATAAAAGTGTGGTACTAATATCTTAATAACATTTGCGAGGTTATTGCAATGTATATAATTATTTCAATATAATATATATATTATATCTATATCTATATCTATATCTATCTCTATCTCTATCTCTATCTCTATATCTATCTCTATATCTATCTATCTATCTATCTATCTATCTATCTATCTATCTATCTATCTATCTATCTATCTATCTATCTATCTATCTATCTATCTATCTATATATATATATATATATATTTATATATATATATATATATATATATATACATATATATATATATATATATATATATATATATATATATATATATATATATATATATATATATATTATATCGCTAATTCCCACCTTAAGTGCATCGAAACGGCACATACGAAAAACAAAAAACAAAAAAAAAACAAAAACAAAAAAAAAAAAAAAAACTGCATCCGGTTGTGGAGCTTGTTTAAGCGTGGGGATAATGAGGTTATCCTTTGCCACAACTGCCTCCTGGGCACCCTTGGGCAAGGTGCATCTGTATTTGCCCTGTGCTTTTTACGTGTTGTTGCCTTCGGGCGTGATGTTGCCTTCGGGTGTGAAGTTGCCTTCGGGCGTGATGTTGCCTTCGGGTGTGAAGTTGCCTTCGGGCGTGGGGTCGCCTTCGGGCGTGAAGTAACTTTCGGGCGTTGTTACTTTCGGACGTTTGTTGTTGCCTTCGGGTGTGTGTTGCTGCCTTCTGGCGTGTGTTGTTTTCCTGTTTGTAAATAGCCTTGTGTGGTGGGTGGGCTGGGGGTGTCATATATGCTGGCCACAGAAATTTTGTTTTGCTAGCTTAGTGTTAGGTAAATTTGTAAATGATTGTAAGTAGTTCATGGTTGTGTTCTTGCCGGTCCGGGCTTGGTTCTTCCTGTTTGATAGTGTCCGTTTCTTTCCACTTAAACCCCCCCCCCCCCAAACAAAAAACAAAAACTCAAAACGGATCGGACAGGAACATAAAGGCAAAACTATCCACACACCACCACTACCGGGTTTGAAGATACCGACGGTGTCTAATGTTTAGTTTCAGAAAGACTGAGCTTTCAAGTTAAGGGCTGTGTTTATGCTCTAACCTTTCAGTCTGTCGTTGAAAGGGCAGAATTTCCCTGTCTATGAGTTAGTCAGTCAGTCAGTCAGTCAGTTACTTAGATGGGATTCTACGATACACCAACACGATTGTGTTATATAGTGTCATCTAGAAAAGAAAAAGGGGCAATGTTGGGGTACAATTAACCTAAAAAGGCGGGGTCAAATTCCACAAAAGGGTCCAGGCAAATGCGGGAGTCATGTCAAAAATTTCTATAGTTTACTTTCCTCGAGGAAGTCTAAAATAAGGGAAGGATCTGTCTGTTTAAATAGTTTTCAGGTCTGGCACAGCGTAGTACTTCTTTCTATGAGTTAGGAACTAGGTTCCTATCTAAGTCTTTTGCATCAAAATGGTCTCTATAAGAGGTAACGAGGTAGGCCTTGTACAACATTCCCAGGAAATTTTCTCCTCAGGTGGGAGAGTGTGCCCCATGTGTTTTGGCAGTGTGGCTTTGTGGCCCTCCTGTGGGAGTGGTTTCAAGCCCTGGCTGATCGTCTCACGTTTTGTAACACCTGAGCGGTCAGCCAGGACTACGCTTTGTCACCCCCGCCATGCAATACAAGTGTTCGCGGGATACTACCTTTGTTTCGGCCTCCTGGAGAGACCGGTGTAATATTGTGTTTAGGGGAGAGGGGAAGCCTGTGGACGTAGTCCTTGCGTCGGTGAGGACAGGGATTAAGCTGAGGGTTGAGGCAGGCTTCGTTCGTTTGCCAGGGACGACGTTCTGGATGCGGTGGGGTTTCAGTGAGGGCGGGCCGGGTGACGGTTAACCTGTAAATATTGTTTGCATTCAATAGTTTTTCCTTTGCAAATATTCCTGTGTAGTGGGTGGGCTGGGAGTGTTTGTACATATCAGCCACAGAAATTTTCGTTTTACCAGCTTAATGTCAAATAATCCGTAAATAGTTGTAAATAGTTCAGAGTTGCTTTTTTGCCGGTCCGGTTTTGGGTCTTTCTGTTTGACAAGTGTCCGTTTCTATGCACTTAAAAAGCATACATCCTTTAACAAAAACTGGATTCAAACTAAACTTCTTGAAGATTTTAAAGAGGAATCCGTGAATAACTATGTCAAAAGCATTCTGATCGAGGGAGACAAGCGCACATGGAAGATCACGGTCCGTCACATATTCAACTAAGTCCCGCACCAAAAAGGTTCTGCTGAATATTGTGCCCCCGCACCGCACATGTCTGGAAACAACCTCAAAGATCCGGCATAACCGTGCCTAGCCTTTTACAAAGGGCTTTCGCCAGAATCATGTAGTCTACATTTAACAAGGAAATTGGTCGCTTGTTTTTCGGTTCTAGGGGGTCTCCAGACTTTGGCTACAATGTTATAACGCCTGTGCGCTGCGAGGGACTCAATGAGTCAGCAAGGAAGGCAGAGGCGAATACATCACGGAGATTGTGTCCGACGGCACCCCAGAAGCGTTTGTAGAATTCCACCAGGATACCGCCGGACCTAGGCGCCTTTCCGTCTTTCATCTTCGCCACCGCCTTCCAGAGCTCGTCGACAGTCAGGGGAGAACCAAATCCATCATTCTGCTCTTTAGGGGGGTCTTGTCAATATTATCTAATAGGGGACTCTTGAAGGCCTTCATCGACATCTTCCCGCTTATAAAGCTGTTCATCGAAGGTATTAAATACTTCCACGATGTCGAGAGGGTCCTTCTGTACTGTACCGTTGACGTCACTGACTGCTCTTATGCGGAGATCGATGGCATACTTTGTGACATCCCGGTAGAATTTGATCGTTGGCTTTTCCTCCGCCTCCACGCAATGCACGCGAGCACGAACGCGTTTGCAATGTTTGATCAAGGTACTGGATTGCGTGAAGTGCGGTGTCCCCGTTCCTCTCCCTAGAGCCAGGCGCGGTTTTACGGGGGGGGGGGGGGCTTTGGGGGCTTAAGCCCCCCCAAAGTTCGCTCAAGCCCCCCAAAATTTTCAGAGGTTGTGTTATGCTATATTTGCGTGTACTGAGAAAAACAAAATTGTCCAATACACTTGTGCACATCTTGGTCCAGTGGAATTAGTTTGTCAAGGGAAACTGTCGTCTGTGTCTCGAAATCACATATTAGGTTCACGATTTCATACAATGGAAGTTGGGTCAGATAATTAACATCTATGATAGTATGTACGTACATGTAAATCAAGTTAAAGGATTAATCATCTGTTGGAAGTTCAAAACGAGTCATTTCGTCGCTGATCTCGTCAAGCTATACTAGCCCTTTTAAGTCAAATCTACAGACCGAATCGTTATTCCCATTAATGTGAACAGGTGCAGTTGCTCGTATCTCTCAGTAACGTTTGCTTCATTCTTCCAAATAAAAAAAAAAAAATATATGCCTGTATATACGTTACATCTACGTCATGGTCAGGGGCGGTGCCACCCAGGGGGAAGGGAGGCCTACCCCCCCTGTAATTTGCAGGAAAAGAGAAAAAGAGTAGGAAAAGAAGACGTGAAAGAGAAGAAAAGAGGAGGGCGAGGTAGGCCTATATCTGATCCATATAGTTAATTCAGGGCTTCCAAGAGGCCATATTCCGGTTTCTACCAGCCTTTAGATACGATTTTATAATGCACAAATGAAGGCAAATTTTCTTAATAGTTCGAGAATATTTCTGTGGACTCCACGCACGTATTTTTGCGTAAAACTTTCCCCGACTTGAGGGCAGTGATGTGTCCAAAAGGGGACTTCAGGAGGTTTGTTGATACATACCCTTAGACAAAAAAGGCTCCTCTTTCACCTAACCAAAAATATTAAGAATGTTTTGAACTCATATGATCGCGTCCAAAAATATCCCAAAGACAACACCATTTTTGCATCTAGGCAACCTGCAAGTAACCAAAATTTCTCAAAAGGGGAGGGGGACCCCTCCCCTTAGACCTCTCCCCTAGAACAGCCCTCTTTTACCCAACCAAAATTAGAATTCACGAAGTTATGAACATTTGCCAGCCATATATCAGTCAAAACTGTCCCAAAGACCGCACCATTTTGCA
This sequence comes from Holothuria leucospilota, assembly GCA_029531755.1. Taxonomy (NCBI): domain Eukaryota; kingdom Metazoa; phylum Echinodermata; class Holothuroidea; order Aspidochirotida; family Holothuriidae; genus Holothuria; species Holothuria leucospilota. The sequence goes on from JAIZAY010000223.1 coordinate 24,130, forward strand.
TCTTAGCAACCTTAAAGTAACCAGAATTTCTCACAGGAGAGGGAAACACCCCTCCCTTTAGACCTCTCTCCTAGGACCGCCCTCTTTCCCCAACCAAAAATTAGAATTCACAAAATTATGAACATTTTCCAGCCATATATATCAGTCAAAAAATAACCTTAAGACCCCACTATTTTGCATCTTAGCAACCCTAAATTAGCAAAAATTTCTCAAAGGGAGGGGAACACCCTTCCCCTTAGACCTCTCCCCTAAGAAGGCCCTCTTTCCCCCAACCAAAAATTAGAATTCACAAAGTTGTGAACATTTTCCAGTCATATAGTCAAAAAATTACCCAAAGAACGCACCATTTTGCATCTTAGCAACCTTAAATTAGCAAAAATTTCTCAGAGGAAGGGGACTCCCCTCCCCTTAGACCCCTCCCCCACGACGGCGATCACTCAACCCATGTCCCCTATCAAAATAACCTTGCGCCGTCCCTGGTTATGGTACTGTTTTTATTATCATTGGTGTCAGCGTGCGCGTGACCGATTTACATATTTGAGAGAAAATTTTATGATTCTTCCGTTTCAAGTCCCCCCTAAGCCCCCCCAAAAGTCTCGATCTAGAACCGCGCCTGCCTAGAGCAGAGCGAGAGGAACTCCTCCCTTCTTCGACGAGCTCTTGCTACATAGTACTCAACTGTAAACTGTTTGATGCGGGACTTTACGTCGTCCCACCTCTCTAAATCTGTTGAGAAGGCCGGCCTCAATATTCGCCACCCTTCGTACCTGCCTTTAAACTGTTTGCTATAGTCAGCCTCCGTTGGAATATTTGTGTTTATTTTCCAGATCCCCCTCCCTGTTGGCCATGACTCTGGAAGCTGACAGGAGACAGTAGCTGCATCATGATCCGAAATTGGACACGTCATAACTTCACAGTCCCTCGGTGACAGTGCAGATGGAGAGTACACTCGGTCCAACCTTGAGGCGTCCGTGCCATCAGGGCAGTGCCAAGTGAACACGACAAGCCGGGATGCTGTGCTCTCCAAACGTCAACCATGTCGTGATTCTTTATGAACATGTCCAATGCCGACATGCCAACACAGCCCGAAGACGTACATCTGGACATTCGGTCAAGCTGTGTGTCGGGGACGCAGTTAAAGTCTCCAGCCAGGATACAGGGAGCACTGCCAGGAACAAAGGATGGCAGGGTCATGAAAAAGTCCCTTCTTCCTGAAGGCCGATTGGGCGCATACACGTTACACAGGAAAAATTTCCCACATGGGTGTCTTACTGTAATGCATACCAAACGGCCCTCATGATCAGAATCGACTTTTCCGACCAGCGGAGTCCACCTTGGCGAAACTAAAATAACTGAACCACAAGATGTTGTTGAACCAAAGGAAGCGTGTAAACCCCCACCCCACTCAAAGGACCAGGTGTGGACATCATCCTCATTCACAATGTGGGTCTCCTGGAAGAAAACGAAGTCCACACCCAGTGTTCTGCAAAACTGGAATATCCTTGACCGCTTCCGACTGTCCCTCATGCCGCTAACATTTAGAGTCAGGAGGGACAGGGGATAAGCCATGGTGTAATGAGAATAATGATATAGACTCAGGGTATGCTGAACTATGTAGATTCCGTACTACAATTCTGCATATTTGCAAGCAAATGCAATTCTAGTTTCCTTGTACGTGTATCTCTTGTACCCGCTGAACCCTTAAAGGCCTGTCCACACAGGATGCGTTGCGTTACGTATACGTCACGCCACGTTTGTTTTTCCGCATCCTTCCGGATACGTCAAGACACTTGCCTGTCTGTAAAGGATGAGTCAATTTCGATGCGTCAGTTTGAGATGCAGTGTGCAGTCCCCAATGACAAATATGCTGATTGACGAATAAAGTGTATGTAGGTCATAGAAAGGTTCACAGTACATATTCAACACATGCCTGCTAATGACAACTCCCTCAAGAGAGTTTTAACTAGCAGGCATGTGTTGAATATGTACTGTGAACCTGTCTATGACCTATACACACTTTATTCCCCAGCCTCCCGAATGAGACTTTTATTTGAATGATTATACCTTTTCTCTTTAAACAGGAAAACACCGGCGATGACAAGAGCATATACAGTAGGCCTACCTATAATGGCACACATGACCCTCATGAAGTGCCGGTAATTTATATAACTGCATTATATGCAGTGGCGTAGCTACAATCTTTTGTTTCTGAGGGGGCTCCGGGGGCCGGAGATTTTTGTGGGGTTCCCGTTACTATCTAAGCGGAGCGCCACCATATGTTGGCGCGGAGCGTACCAAGAATTTTGAGATTTTACATGCCAAGTCCTTTCAACAGAACCTGTCGAAACTAAGACTGGAGTAACTCGGATAAAAACTGGAACAACTTGGATAACACCTCTTGTTTATTTGGCGAATTAAAAGGCTGCCGCATAGATTGGAGAAACGACTTTCCCTCCTTCACAAGAAAAGTACTGATTTCAAATGCTTTATGTTGTGAGAATCGTTTTCAGTGGCTAAATTAGATACATTTAGAGATGTTAAGCACGAAAATCGGAGCTAAAATGGCTTCACACTGAACGGAAAAATGACCAAAAGCGTTTAGAATGCTGTGGCCGCTATTTGTCCTACTCCCATTTGATGACAAACCACCTACTTCCTTTCTGTGAGAAAATTTCCACAGAAAGGCAAGGGGGGGGGGGGGTATTTTGGAGTAGCTCGGATAGCAAGTGCTGACTTGTAATTAGGGTGAAAATGCACACTACCAACGACAAAAAAAATTGAACGGGAAAAAGTGGATCAAAGGTATTTCAAATGGTTTATGGACATTTCCTTTTGTCTTTGGAATAAAGCATTTGGGATAAGTAAATACTGAAGCATACCAGGCACTCGTTTTTGTTCACAATTTTTGCACAAGGCAATGCAGGTTTATACAGCTTACGTAATCTGTTCATGAACTAGACTTTGCTGTAATACACTACTGTGTATACCGCGGGGAGTTTATTTACAAGGTTTTAATGCTTCGAAGTCTTTGTCCTCTTTATGCGATCTCTGCGGTTATCCACTGAGATGTATGTGAATGGTCTCTGAAAAGTAAGAATAGGATTATTAATGAATGGAGAGAAGAGGGGAGAGGAAGAAATTGGCTTGATAAATAAAAGAGAGAAATACCGACTCGGGGACTAGTGCTGTACGTGGAAAGCAGGGCTAGGAATGATGGAAAAGATTAAATGGAAAGAGAAATTAAGGTTGAGAGTGACTGGAACAGGAACGGACGATTGAGTAAAGGTGCTTTCACACTAAAACTGACATCAGTACTGCGTTTTGCGGGCTGGACGTGAAATGGAGAAGAAATGGGGCGATTTTCTCAATTTTCATTGAAATAAAATTGCCCCTATTTATTCTGGGGAAAAAATTTCCATGTCTCGTCCTCAAAACGCAGCAGATTTCGGTTTTGGTGTAAACGCACCTTAAGGCTGACTTTGCAAATTGCACGGGAGGACGGAGAGGATGAGGGGGAAAAGGGAAGGGGTGGGGAGACCGAAATTAAAGCGGTGGGAAATCAAAAAAAAAAAAAAAAAAAACGAAAGACTGAGCCGAGTAGGTAGAGTTTAAAGAAAATGAAGCGACTAAAAGGAGGGGCTGAGGAACGAGGAGGGGAGTGTGAGGGAAGGAGGAGAAAGAAGTTTTAGCTGAAGTTGTTTATCACTACTTCTTGGGCCGAGATATTTAATCACTTCTATGTCTTGGAAGATATCGGGCAAACAGTGGCGCCACCAGGATTTGGTGATGGAGGAGGGGCAGAACAGATGTCATAATGCCACCTCAGTTTTCCCCCAGTCTGCTTAAATTGTACCATTTTTGTGCACTCTGCGTTTGTACACAGCAGTGTGGAATCCTTTTTGTCACTACATAAAGGTGCCGTCCTGGAGGAGGGGTCTAAGGGGAGGGGGTGTCCCCCTCCCTTTGAGAAATTTTTCTTAATTAAGGTTGCTTAGATGCAAAATGGTACTATCTTTAGGATATTTTTGGAACTGATCATATATGACTGGAAAATATCCATATTTAGTGAATTCTAATTTTTGGTTAGGAGAAAGAGGAGAGTGTGCGTCCCTGCGATGGTATACAGCAGTGTGGAATCCTTTTTGTCACTACATAAAGGTACCGCCCTGGGGGAGGGGTATAAGTGGAGGGGGTGTCCTCCTCCCCTTTGGGAAAATTTTTGTTAATTTAAGGTTGCTTAGATGCAAAATGGTGCTATCTTTAGGATATTTTCGGAACTGATCATATATGGCTGGAAAATATCCATAATTTAGTGAATTCTAATTTTTGGTTAGGTGAAAGAGGAGAGTGTGTTGTCTTAGAGAAGGGTATGTTGTCAACAAACCTCTCCATGTCCCCGTTTTGGCTAGGCTTTAATGCCTTCTATTCGGGGAAAGTTTTTACGGAAAAATACTTGGGTGGAGTCCACAGAAACATTCTTGGACTATTACGAAAATTTTTCTTTGTCTCATTGTGCATTATAAAAAGGTATCTAATACCGACAGACACGGGTATAGTGCCTCCTGGAAGCTTTGGATTAATTATATAAAATGGGGCACTGATATGATTATTACCTGACATCCAAATGATACTATAGAGTATGATGCCGAGCACGTTACAACTATGGTATTTTTACTAAGTTTGAACGAAAATCCAGACGAACATCTTCCATCAATGGGGAATGAGAGGGAGAGTATAGGTGCAGGGAAGTGATATTAGACCCCCTGATAGGTAAAGCAAAAGGGGTTAAGGACTAAAAGGCGCGTTTCAGAATGTTTTTTCGTCGTAAGTGCATTACCAATCAGCATCTAACGGCAAATATACGCAATTTCAACCTTCAACTTACATCATGCTACAAATTAGACTGAAAGATCCCACAGGCTCCTACAGATGTTGGAGATGTATTTCTGGCTTTTGGAAAAGTGTTGTGATCAGAATAGTTGCATGTGTTATAACCTTAATAATGGTCATGAGTTGGAGTGAAAACCGTGACGAATGCGCGCGAAGCTCGCCGAAATTTTTCATTAAATTAGATAACCATGACAAAACCTGCATTCATGCTCTGCATCGAAACACTTTCACTTCCCCAACAAACCTATTTGCCAGTCACAAAGCCAGTCCGAGTTTACCCGAGAATTCGTAAACAGCTTTCAGCTTTTGTTGCTGTGCTTCTGCGGGAGTTGCTACCGGAAATTATTGATAATTAAGACAATATTAAGGTAAGGTTTAAAGCGCGAGGAACGAGCGAAAATTTTGAAAGTTTGGGAAGGATTTGCGATAATTCTGATTGTTTGAGAACCATATGTGATAGAAAACGGTTACAATAGATCCATCACTAGGTCGAAAAAACACCTCACCTTACCCATACAGAAATCTATAGCTTAAACGCCTTTGGGATCATTTTAAAATTTTCAAAAAAAAAAAAAAAAATTGAAATCGATTGGGGGGGGGGGGGGCACGCGCCCCCCGTGCCGGCGCCACTGCGGGCAAAAGTAAACAGGGAGAAACCACTATAGTTCCATGCCCCTCCTCTTCAGCATCAGCCGTATATCATAGCGGCCCAGAAATTTTGGGTTTGGGTCCCCCTCTTGTAACTTGGAACTCTCCCCCTTGTCCTATAAATATATATTGCCACTGATGGAATTGGGGTCCGTCCCAATTTATAACATGGGCAATTTAAAAGGAAAATGCAGTGACCCTAATCAGAATTAGTATACCCCTTCTACCTTTTTTACGAATGACTTTTTTTTTTTGATCACATGACAATATTTTTGTTACTGAAAATTTCATGACGAATAACTCCTTGCTTTACCGTTGTTTGTAATACTGTTGTTAAAAAATCTCAAAATATACCTGTAAGGCAAACAAGAGAAATTTGCAAGCGGCCTTGCTGATTTTTCAAAGCAATTATGGGGCGGCTGACTATTGCCTTTAAGTCTCGAACACGAAGTGAAGGGGTGAGAGAGTAACTTGATTCCGTCAGTATGCCTTGATGTCCTAAATTGCCGCCCTTGCCACTGGCCATGCTTTATAGAAGCCATCAAATGTGCAATTTTTGTGAAAAAAGTAAAATTTAATTTGATTCATTCTCAAACACACAAAGTGTGTCACAACCTATCCGAATTTGTTCGAAGTTATGCAGAGTGGAATTATCCCGATGGATTTCAGTCAGTGGCGTACCCAGGATTTAAGTCACGGGGGGAGAGGCATGCAGTGTGTTACGTAATGGCCGACCTGAGAATGAGTGAAGTTAGTTAGTTAGATGGGATTTAACGACACATCAACACAAATGTGTCACGCAAGATAAAAACGGTAAAACTAAAGAGAATGGGTGAAAGGGGAGTTAGTTAGTCAGATGGTATTTTGCGACACACCAACACGATTGTGTTATATAAGGTTAGAGGGGAGAGGTATAACTCTCCCCTTTGAAAATTTTTGAAAAATTGGGTGTCCTTATATGCAACCTAGTGCCACGTATGTTACATTTTGAAGGAAAATTTGTGTTAACCAGAATACAAAAATGCGTTGAGGTTTCGATGATATACGTTCTATTCCAAATAATGCCATGATGTCCCATATCTTTCAGTCACTGGTCAAGTGCTATCTAAACATGTTGGAAAATAATTTTAGGTTCATATTTGATCTTGGGAATTCCTGGGAAATTTTGGCATTTTGACCGCTAATGACTCGAGATGATGATCTTGGGAATTCTTGGGGTAATTTTCTTTTTGACTCCTGGTGAACCCATGAGACGATCTTGGGAATTCTTGGGGAATTTTGCTTTTTGATCCCTCCGACCCCAGATGACCTTTAACCTCCACCAAAAATGAAAGCATTCATCTTTTTACCATAATGCATCCACATACTGAGTATGGAATCTATCCAAGCTTCCTACCTGGAGATATCGTATTAATAAGGTTTTCAGTGTTTGACCCAATGACCGCAGATGACCTTTGACCTCCACCAGAAATGACAGGGTTCACCTTTTCATCATAATGCACCCACATACCAAGTTTAAAATCTATTCAAGTTTCCTACCTAGAGATATCGTGTTAACAAGGTTTTCAGTGTTTGACCCCGGTGACCCCAGATGCCGTTTAACCTCCACCAAAAATGAGAGGATTAATCTTCGCACTATAACCCATCCATATAATAAGTTTGAAATCTATTCAAGCTTCTTACCTGGAGTTATCGTGTTAACATGATTTTCAGTTTTTGACCCCTGGTGACCCCATATGGCCTTTGACCTCCACCAAAAATGAATGCATTCTCCTTCGCACCATAATGCATCCACATACTAAGTATGAAATCTACTCAAGCTCCCTACTTGGAGATACCGTGCTAATAAGGTTTTCAGTGTTTGACCCCAGATGACATTTAACCTCCACCAAAAATGATAGGGTTCATTGTCTTACCATTAAGCATCTACATACTAAATATGAAATCATTCCAAGCTTTCCAGCTTGAGATATGTTAACGAAGTTTTCAAGATTTGACCCCTGGTGGCCCCAAATGACCCTTGACCTCCACCAACAACAATAGGGTTCTTTCTCTCACCATAACACATCTACATACTAAGTATGAAATTTATCCAACCTTCCTATCTTGAGATATCGTGTTAACAAGGTTTTCAGAGTTTAACCTCTGGTGGCCCTAGATGACCTTCGACCCCCACCAAAAACAATAGGGTTCTTCATCTTAATATGGGGCATCAGTGTACAAAGTTTAAGAACCGTCAGTTTCCCTTCTTGAGATATCGTGTTAACAAGTAGTGTCAGAAACAAACATACATACATACATACATACATACACACGCCATCACGAATGCATTGGTTTCTTTTATCATCGAAACCAAAAAATTAACGTACTTTTAGGAACTAAAAACAAAGGAGATTTTCCACACCATAGTCTATCATTATCAAGTTGAGTAGCCCAGTCGAGTGATTTTTCCCCAGATCGCACGTGGAGTCGCCTGGAGCGCAACGGTTGAGGACAGGGGCTAAATCCCCCTAATACCCAACCCCCGTAGCTACGCAACCGACTATATACTGCATATATATACTGCGACTATATACTGCATATATATATATATATATGTATATATATATATATATATATATTTCACTAATTCGGCACTTAGGGGGAAAATTGTTGTTGAAAAGTCGACCTTAAGGGGAAAAAAATTTTCGGGTGACATATAAGTTTCGCCTTAACGTTTCCACACACTTTTTCTATAGGAATACGTAAACTTACAAGGGCGCCCTCTTAGATTTACAAACTAGATGCCATTACTTCAAAGTTGTCAAATTTACGGACACCTAGCTGTTAACACGAATGGATGGCTGGCCATTGAAATAACGTTAATTATATGTTTAGACGTTAGGGCGAATTTATTTCTTATGTGTTTTATTATCTTTTTTTCGCCCTATGTACAAGCAGATATAACAATTTCCCCTTAAGGTGGGAATTAGCGTTATATATATATATATATATATATATATATATATATATATATATATATATATATATATATATATATATATATATATATATATATATATATATATATATATATATATATATATATATATATATATGTAACGCTAATTCCCACCTTAAGGGGAAATAACGTAGAAACGGGCACGACGAAGCAAAGGAGAACTTAAACCTGACCGGACAAAACTGCAAAGGTGAACTATTTACAGAATTCTGTACATTGCGCTAGCAAACAAAATTTCTGCGACAACTATGTACAAAACCACCCCGAACCCAAACTTGTTACATAGGACTATTTACAATGTCACTAGGCAAAACTATTTACATACCCATTTACATCAACAGAAGAGTGTTCAGGTTGAGTCTGTTCAATGCTTTTTGGAACTATGGGTGCTCCTTACGTGCTCCGGAACAAAACACCAAACGTGACATGAAACACAAGGACAACTATATACACCAGGCCAGCATTCATGTGGCCAACCCCCACTATTTACAGTATTAACAATGTGATGTGCTCTTTAAATGCCAGGCGGACCTAATGTGGAACAAAGCAAACCTATTTACACTGAACTACCAAAAAAACTTCGTGGCATGCATGGGCACAGACACAAACAGAACAGAAACCCCAAAAGAAGACGGGGACACAAAGGCAAAACCATTCACACTAAATACTCTGACTGGGACCTTATCTTTTTAATCCGTGGGCTCGGTACGGGCGTCCCAGAGTGATGGGTTCCCCTGTCTGATACTTCGCCCGAAGCCGACCTCTTTAGTGCAGACTCTAGCCCCTCCCAATCACACAAATCAAACCAACCCTCCCCCGAAGGTGGATCCTTTGGAGGAGGCTCTGAGGCACGCTCACCGCCATCCGACATCGCCGAGTTTAAGGACAGATCGAGGTCCTCCTCTAATGTCATTATTTCAACCTGACCGGGTGCCGCTGCCAACGATGGCGGAGAGTCTGCCTCAGGAGTCCCAGTACCCCCCTCACACTGCTTGGAGGCAAGGAAGTCCTGCTCAACCTCAAGTGCCGCCTCCTCTAATTCCTGGGTTGAATATTGTGGGCCTGTTTGCGAGGGTTCGGGTGACGACCCCACATCGGCACTGACATGGGCAGAGTACGATGTTGGGCAGGCACCAAACACATGTCCCTCCTCCCCACAGAGGTTGCACCGTACCTCGTTGGGACACTGCCTTGCCGTGCCCCAACTGCAAACATTTTCCACAACGTCTGTTGGGACACGACTTGGCTTCGTGCCCCTCCTCTCCACATCTAAAACAGGTACGGGGCTGGCAAAAGTACCTAATGTGGGCCTTGGAACCACCTATGAAGAGGAACGATGGAATGTCCCTCACCAGTTCCATACGGAACTGTCTCTTGCCATTAAATATACCTTTCAAATCACCCACAGTATATTTACACCACCGCATTTCAGAGACAGTTCCGTATTGACTAAGAACCCTCGCAACAAGGCGCTGATCGACCTCGAAGGGAAGGTAAAGCACCGTCACCGCCACAGAGCCATCATATGGGGTGACAGTGAGCCCCTCTACCCCCTTCAGGCATGACACACCCTTAACACGGGCAGCATCAGACTTAAACTTAAGGTCATACGTGTTGCGGGCCTCAAGCGCCTGCAACATCTCAATTTCTCCAATTTCGACACCATTGTCTTTTAACACAGTAAACGCCTGTGGGGGAGGGACACTCACCCCAGACGAAAACTCCAACTTAACAATTGTGCTATCCCGACCTCCGGGCATAGCAGCAGTTTGTGTGACTCGGGGCCACGGAATGAAAAGAAAAAAAAAAACTCTGACCAGGTGTTACAAAAGACAAAATTTAGTATGAAGCACGCTATAAGGTTTTAAGCACAATTGCAATAAATAGTACAGCTATCACACAGTGATACAAGTTGAGCACGGTAAAACGAGAGCGAAACGAAAACACGTCTGCTCTCGTCGAAGACTGAACTGAACTGTCCCCTTAAGGGGAAATTGTTATATCTGCTTGTACATAGGGCGAAAAAAGATAATAAAATACATAAGAAATAAATTCGCCCTAACGTCTAAACATATAATTAACGTTATTTCAATGGCCAGCCATCCGTTCGTGTTAACAGCTAGGTGTCCGTTAATTTGACAACTTTGAAGTAATGGCATCTAGTTTGTAAATCTAAGAGGGCGCCCTTGTAAGTTTACGTATTCCTATAGAAGAAGTGTGTGGAAACGTTAAGGCGAAACTTATATTTCACCCGAAAATATATATTTAAAAAATATATTTCACCCCTAAAGGTCGACTTTTCAACAACAACTTTCCCCCTAAGTGCCGAATATATATATATATATATATATATATATATATATATATATATATATATATATATATATATATATATATATATATATATGTATATATATATATATATATATATATATATATATATATATATATATATATATATATATATATATATATATATTAGGCTAACTTGGGATTAAGGGGAAATATTGTATGAAAAAAACCCCTTAAAAGGGAAATCGTCTAAAAGGGGAAAAAATCAGGTCGACTTTGCGAAATCACACGCTTTTGATATAGGAATACGAAAACGGATGGTAACGTCCGTTTCACCACATGATCTATATGCCATTACTTCAGTGTTGACCAAGTTGCGTACCCGTATCTCTTAACAAGTACAGAAAGTGGGCCATTGAAAAAGCGTTGTTGTATATCTGGTTTCCAAAAGGGGAAATATTTTTAATGTATTTTATTGTTTTTTTTTCGCCTTAACGAAACCGCGATATAACGATTTCCCCGTACAGTAGGAATTAGCGTTATATATATATATATGTATATATATATGTATGTATATATATATATATGTATATATGTATATATGTATATATATATATATATATATATATATATATATATATATATATATATATATATATATATATATATATATATATATAATCGTAAAAGGTGTTAACCAGTCAATGGTAAAGTGCTCAACCTGTAAAGGGGTGCTTTTTAAGTGCATAGAAACGGACACTGTCAAAACAGAAAAACCCCAACCGGACCGGCAAAAACAACCATGAAACAACCTGTAAAGGGAGCTAAAATATTGAAAGGTGTGCTTTTTAAGTGCATCGAAACGGCACATACAAACAAAAACAAAAACTCAAACCGGATCGGGCAGAAACATAAACGCAAACTTTTTACAAACAACTAAATCAAACAGAAAATTATGTTCATTACAGTAATAGAACTATATGTACAGATACTTACATACACATATATACATATTTACAACATATTTACAACCAAGCACCTCACAAGCCACCCACATACAAACACAGCCCCATTTACAAATTACAGTAGTTCCATATTTACAAACAAAATCACTATTTACAAGTTGACTACCACCCGGCCCGCCCTCACCGAAACAAGCGGACCCCACCGCCTACCGAATGCCGATCTTGGCAAACGGACGAAGTCCGACTCCACCCTCAGCTTAACCTCCGCCCTCACCGACGCCAGGACGACATCAGCAGGCCTCCCCACCCCCCTAAAAACAATGTTACATCGGTCTCTCCATAAGGCTAGCTTTATGGAGGCCGAAACAAAGGTAAGTATGTCCTGAACACTTGTATTGCATGGCGGAGGTGAAAGACCATACAAAGCATAGTCCTGGCTGACAGCCCAGGTGTTACACAACGTTAGGCGGTCAGTCAGGACTTGAAACCATTCCCAGAATAGAGCCACATAGTCACACTGCCAAAACACATGTGACACACTCTCCCACTTTGTGCATCTTGTGCGGGGGCAAATACCATCTCCAAGACGCCACCGAAGGCGCTTGAGATTAGTTACAATGGCGTCATGTGCGATTCGCCACAACAGGTCTCGCCTGCGGTAATCTAATGATCTGCTGTGGACTACACGCCACACTTCCGGCCCTGAAGCAAAGTGGTTGGGTTGGACCTGGCCAACCAATTCATCAAAAACAGCCCGGTATAGGTCCCTTGCACTTGACTGTGAAACATCCCCCACTGTTGACATAATACGGAGCGTTTCCCTCATTTGACTGTATGCCCCCGTGGGTCTCCAGCTGTGGGGTTCACTGTTACTAAACAGGGAGGGAAAGAACCGACGGAATGATAATCCCCCCCAATAACGGACAAAATAGACAAAAGGCATTCTGCTGTCCACAGCACTGTAAACACACTTGGTCAGGAGAAAACGGAGCTTGGAAGGAAAATGCACAAGGCCCAACCCTCCGCGCCTAAGATCCTGGTATACCACCCCTCTTCTAACCAGCTCCGTCCCCCCTGACCATAAAAAACTAAACACAGCCCTCTCGAGTCGCACCAAGACACGCTCTGGAGCAGCCAGAACAGTGCCCGGATACCACAAGAGAGGGTAAATAAAACGATTGATAACTGTTACCTTTCCCAACAGGCTAATGTGGCGATCGCCGAAGTCCTTCAACCTAGCCACCACTAGGTCCACTTTCTCATTCCAGGTAAGTAACTCGGGTGAACCATAACCAAACCATATACCATTGATCTTTATGGCGTCGTCTACCCATGATGCCGCAAAGGGCAGTTTTTTCGACCGCCACTTACCTAGACGGAGTCCTTTGGTCTTAGTGGGGTTCAGTCTGGCACCTGTGGCTCTTTGAAAGTTAGACAACGTGCCAGTAAGGGCCCTGAAGGAAGCTAGGTCGGAGATTACGCATGTGACATCGTCAGCATACTGAAGGCACTTAACTTCAGCACCACCAGGTATGTGAAATGGTCGAAACAAAGGCTCAACTTGGAAGGCTCTTGCAAGGGATTCACTAAACAATACATAGAGTAGAGGTGACAGGGGACACCCCTGCCGTACCCCACGTTGGACTCTGAAGGGGTCCGACGGTAGGCCATTGACGATAACCCGACTGTATACGCTATTATACAATAGGGAGGTCCATTTAACAAAAACTGGATTCAAACTAAACTTCTGCAAAATTTTAAAGAGGAATCCGTGATCAACCATGTCGAAGGCCTTTTCCTGATCGAGGGAGACAAGCGCACATGGGAGATCACGGTCCATCACGTATTCAACTAAGTCCCGCACCAACCAGAGGTTCCGCTGAATACTGTGTCCCCGCACCGCACATGTCTGAAAGGACCCTACAAGATCTGGCATAACTGTGCCTAGCCTGTTACAAAGGGCTTTCGCTAGAATCTTGTAGTCTACATTTAACAGGGTGATTGGCCGTTTATTTTTCGGTTCTAGGGGGTCTCCTGACTTGGGCAACAAAGTTACCACGCCTGTGCGCTGCGAGGGGCTCAATGAGCCAGCAAGGAAAGCAGAGACGAATACATCGCGGAGATCGTGTCCAACGGTACCCCAGAAGCGTTTATAGAATTCCATCGGAATACCGTCGGACCCAGGCGCCTTTCCGCCTTTCATCTTCGCCACTGCCTTCCAGAGCTCGTCAACAGTCAACGGGGACCAAGTTCATCGTTCTGATCTCTAGATGGGGTCTTATCAATATTATCTAACAGGGTTTTTTGAAGGCCTTCATCGACATCTGCCTGAGTATATAGCTGCTCATAGAAGCTTTTAAATACTTCTACGATGTCGAGAGGGTCCTTCTGTACCACACCGTGGACGTCACGGACTCTTTTTATGCGGCGATCGATGGCATACTTTGTGACGTCCCGGTAGAACTTGATGGTTGGTTTTTCCTCAACCTCCACGCAATGCACGCGAGCACGAACGCGGGCTCCGTGTATTGAAAGGTTGTACCACGGTTACTACAAGACAGCTTTACAGAACTGTTTCGTAAGGGCCAATTTGTCAACAACGTTGAATACGCCGTGCCCGTTGAACCGTACTGTGGACGTGTTCGTTTTTGAAAACAGGCACGGTGATTAGGTCGAGTCAAGATACCTTACCTATTGGAATAATTACACAGCAGATGTTGATAAGTTCGTTTCTTTTGTTTAAAGTGGCTAAGGAAGGTTTGAGTATGATGAAGAACTTTTCTTCTAGACAGAGGTGGCAGGCTTTTGATGATGTGGAGTATGCCCGAGCTTTGCTTATAAGCTTCCATTTCACAGAGTGTTCTACATTTGAATATTTTAACTTCCAGACATGTTCACTGAGTGCAGTTGCGTTTCTCTTGTCTTTGTGTTTGAAGCTAGACTTGTGGGCGTTGTATCTGGTTTTGAAGGTGTTTTCTGTTAGACCAATGTAAGTTTCTTCCTTGTGATTGTCATGGCGTGTTACAGTGGCTTGGTACACTATGTTGTTGGTGAGGCAGTTGCCTTGCAGTGGACAATAAACTAATAAATTTAAGGCAAATGTGTACCACAATTACCCGTAGACTTCATGTAACGTGCACACAAACTAGTGTTAACCTTTGAAAGGTTAATTTTTGGCAAGGGTTAACATATTGCTGAAAAATATCTACGCCAGGTTGACGGATTAACCGATCTCATAAATATATATATATATATATATATATATATATATATATATATTCCCACCTTAAGGGGAAATTGTTATATCTGCTTGTACATAGGGCGAAAAAAAGATAATAAAATACATAAGAAATAAATTCGCCCTAACGTCTAAACATATAATTAACGTTATTTCAATGGCCAGCCATCCGTTCGTGTTAACAGCTAGGTGTCCTTAAATTTGACAACTTTGAAGTAATGGCATCTAGTTTGTAAATCTAAGAGGGCGCCCTTGTAAGTTTACGTATTCTTATAGAAAAAGTGTGTGAAAAACGTTAAGGCGAAACTTATATTTCACCCGAAAATTTTTTTCCCCTTAAGGTCGACTTTTCAACAACTTTCCCCCTAAGTGCCGAATTAGAGAAATATTTATATATATATATATATATATATATATATATATATATATATATATATATATATATATATATATATATATATATATATATATATGTTACGAAATGTCCCTGTGCATCCACATATAGGGTCCAGGCTACCCCTGCTCACCACCCTACCAATAAAGACACTTGTTTTTCCACTATCGAAGTCAATAATATCGCGAGGGTGGTGGGTACCCAAAGAATTATACGCGAATACATTCCCAGTATACAAAAATGCAGGAAGTGAGCTTTCCTACCCATCTTACAGGCGTTTTATTGTGATTTAGAGCTCAAAAAGCTTAATTTTGCATCCAGATTCCACTAAATTTTATTTCATGAAAGAAATCAAAGTTCACGCAAGTGGGGGGGGGGGGGCTTTTTAAGTGCATGGAAACGGCACATACAAACAAGAAACAAACTCAAACCGGATCGGACAGGAACATAAATGCAAAACTATCCACACACCACCAAATCAAACAGAAAAGTATGTTCACCACAACAACAGAACCACACACACACTGACAACAACCCAAAAACCCAACAGACCAACCTCCCCCCGGCCAACCTAAACCAACAATACTACACACCGCCAACAACCAAAAAAACCAGACACCAACCACAGGGGCCACGAGGGGTCCGGGGCGGGGCCCACCCGCCACGAGGGGTCCGGGGTGGAGTCAACTTGCTATATTTACACTATGTACACTATATACACTATTTACACAAAAACAAAAAACTGAACAAAACCGGGCCAAAAATACAGGCGCACCTTGCCCAAGGGTGTCCCGGAGGCAGTTGTGGCAAGTTGACGTACGTCAACTCTGTTTCTGAAGTTCATGTACTTTGCTAAAATTTGACGCATCCGAAAGGATACGTCAACTTTTTTTTTTCTGCATCGAACATGACGCAACTCAAGACGTCCTGTGCGGACGGCTCCATTGATTTACGTGCAAAGTGATAAAAGTGACGTGACGTAGACGGACTGTGACGCGACGCAACGCATCCTGTGTGGACAGGCCTTTAGGTAAGTCCTTGCAGATTGAAGTAGGCCAGTTTTAACGTGGATTTGGTACGGCGTTTATAGTTTTCACTACCTTAGGAAAGGTTTGTAAGTATTTGTTTTTGAAAGGGTTATTAGGCTAGTTTATATTCAACCATCGACCTGCATAGCTCCCTATCTGCGCCTCTCCCCCATATCGCCTCTTACCCGTTAATATCCAGAACTGTACGGTACTTAAAACTTTATTAACCCAGGCTCGTAGCCGGGGGGGGGGGGGGGTAGTTAGATGGGGTTCTAAAGACACACCAACTTGAGCAGCAATGCTGCTGTCGCTCAACCCTAGTGTTAGCGAGTATACCGGTTTTCACATAAATACCAGTACCGGTAGCAGTACCAGTAATGAAAGTACCGAAGATATTTGTGTGGTTATTTTAACCGGTTCCTGATAAAACTACCAGTACTTTCTTTTGTTCCAAACGAAAATAACTGTACCACTTCTTTTAGGTCACGATATGCAGCACTGTCACATTTAAAATATTTTACACAAATATCTCTCCCCCAAAAATGTAATCAACTTTCCACCTTCGGTATGAACAACCATGGTATACACTGTTCAATTAGCACTTGGACTGTGTCAGGGATAAATCTTTATAGCTTCATGTAGTTCATCCCCTTATGTAAGGGCAGGGATCAGAAACTAGACTGCCATAATGCATAAATGCAACCAGTTTGTGTAGGGCAGTTGCATAACCAGTGGAGAGGAAGCTGTCAAATGTCTTCCCTCCCCTCCCCCTCCCCCTCTCTCCTCTCAGCCTTGAAATTGGGAAGCAAAAAACAAAGTGTGACAAAGGGCCCACATGGGAAATTGGACCAAAACTGTCAGAAAACCATACACAGATTACTAACCAAGCATCATTATGACAGGCCTTCAACTCTGTTTAACATTATACGGAGGAGGGGTTAAACATTTTGCAAATTTCACAAAATGGACCCTTCGGCCCATCTTGGGTCATGGACCTAAATTCCTGAAAACCCTGAAGATACCACTAACAGAGTATCACTATGACAAACCATCATCACTGTTCAAGAATATCTGTAGGAGAAGAAACATTTTGAAGAATTTCATAAAATGGGCCAAAGCTGGTCCCATACGGGACCTTGGACCACAAATTCCTGCACACCTCAAATTGCCCACCACCCAAGGAACACTGTGTTCAAGTTTCAAGAGAATCCATGAAAGCATTTGGGAGTAGAATCCTTTTGAAAAGTGAGACAGACATTTTCTCTCCCTACAGTGTAACATAAGCTCTACCCACACTTCGTGGGTTGAGCTAATAAACAAGTAACAAATCCCTGAAACCGCTATCCAAAATTTGAATTCCCTACTCAATAATTCCATGCAAGGAGACTGGCCAGGTTAGATGTGACATTAGTTGTGGTGCCTAACCCTTCATATCCAGTAAAAATGTACAAAGGACCAAATAAGGATCTTGGCCAAGCTCCGCCTACGGTATGTGTAGGCTACCAATAGCGTGAAACCTACAAAATTGTGTTTACCGATATCTGAATAAAATTTGCAAGATTATTTTAATGCTGTATGAAAGCTTGTCTTTGTACTGGATATGGGTGATAGGCTACTTGATGTACAATTTGGTAAGTTCTGAAAAATATAATCAATAAATGTGTTTTACGCTATTGGTATACAAGCTGTAGGCTAGGCCTATTGAACACTTCATAGTTCAATTGCATTAAACCTGACGTTACGTTGTGTAGCTTACCATTCCTCCAACGTCAGGCTTCGCATCCCCCATTTCATTGCCTAGGCCTATGCCAACACAATCTCACTTAAACTTTGTGGTGTTTTAAGCAGTCTATGATAAGCTACATGTAATAGAAAAAGACTCAAGCCATGTAGACCTTGTCCTGTTAGGTATAAATAAAATCAGTAATGTGCCACTTTTTATTCTGGATAGGCTGTTAATGTACATGTACATCACTAATCAGTGGTCATTGTGCGAGACACACCAAGTCAGTTAAGCTACTTCCAAGTTAGGCCTACAATAAGTTCTAGCCTAAGCTACGTCTAGCGTAGGCTACTGTAGGCCTAACGTAAGGCCTAGAGGCCTATAGGCTATGCACTTCGTTTCGGTCTCACTTGCGTGATTTTTTTTTTTTTTTTGTCCCTGTATTTTCATTTTTCTATCAAACTGCATCATCTTTCAGGTAAACTAGGCCTAAGCCTACCACGATCACATTTTTGAGTTTCGATGTCACTTGTACTTGCGTAAGGCCAGGCCTAACATTAGGTCTATAACGTTAGTACCGAGTACTTTGTTTTGGTCTCACCTGCGGTTTTTTTTTTTTTCTTTTTTTTTTTTGTTCCTGTATTTTCGTTTTTCTATCAAACTGCGTCATCTTGCAGGTAAACTAGGCCTAAGCCTACCACGTTTACACTTGTTTAGATCTCACGTGAGTAATTTTTTCCTCCCTGTATTGTCTACTTGAGGATCTCACTCACAGGCAGTTCTAACGTTATATAGTACGTACATATAAATAGACTTTATATATAACGTTAGAACTGCCTGTGCTCGAGGATTGGGCTAATCAGACGAACCTAGCATGCATGTATTCCAACAGCCCGAAACAATATGTACACATCTTCCCAAATCGTCGTGATTCATGCATGTTCCAACAAACAGGGAGTACACCGGATGGACCAAGATGTGATAATGCATGCTTTCATATGTGTGCCGAAAATGAAAACAGACAGAATACATGGAAGATTTATGTCCGTTACACTAAATGAACAAACTCCCTCCAGATGTTCACCTCTCCATACAGCCACTTACACAAATAACCTCTTTGTCCAAAAGAGTTAGAATTTTAAAAGGAATGTCAAGTCAGTAAAATGACAGAAAATTGTCAATATTTTCGAACACACTTCACTGAGCCCCCGGAAAAGAACAAAATCTGTTGCCACCATGGTGTGCATCCTTCACCCAAAAATACAAACAAATCTGAGGCAATTTGAAATAGCTGAAAACTTTCAAAAAATGAGACAGACATTTTCAGCCCACAGTATAACATAAGCTCTACCCACACTTCGTGGGTTGAGCTAACAAGAAAGTTATGTAGTGTCAGCTAGATAAAAAAGGGTAATGGTGGGGGGGCTGCCCCCCCAATATTCGCTTCCCAATAAAATGTGTAAAAATTAAGGACTGCGACCAACGCCGTGACCCCCATTTGATACCTAGGCCTCCTAAAAATTTTTACCTAGCTACGCCCCTGTATTAACCGCTCTTAACATAATCTTTAAACATCCCTGGATTTACTCAATTATAAGAACTGGGAGCTGGAAGTGAATCGCATGGTCGAAGGATGCGGTATCCAGCTTAGGTAAAATACCACCGACTATGCGACATGGATGTCCTGAATTAACAGGAAACAACGCAGCCGGTGTTGGGAATAATTTTCTTGTATGATTAATTAGTGTTTTTCCCAGTGTTCACGCGTTCTGGTCAGGTGATTTATCCTTCTCATTATGGACTTTCTTTGAACGTTGCAAGCTACCTTGTATTATCTCAAAACTTCTTAGATGAAACCAGCTTGCGCCACTCACTTCCCTCCAAATCCCGAGCGTTGTTGTATAAATCCTCTACTCTACAAAGTACGTGAAACTCCTTTCTCAATCTATATCATAGCAGGGACAGCTCGATGGTATAGTACACCATATTCGGAAGGAGCGACCTCAGACCGCTCGACCGGCTTTTATACACAGACACACACATTGTCAAATGTTCTGATAGTTAGTTAGTTAGATGGGGTTTAACGACACACCAACACGAATGTGTTATATAGTGTCAGCTAGATTAAAAAAAAGGAATGGTGAGGTGAAATCACCTAAAAGGAAAAAGGATTGGGCAAAACACTAAGGTACCTAAACAAAAGCCAATGTGGGAGTCATGCCAAAATTTCATGTAAAGGTTACTTTCTTTGAGAAAGTCGAGAATGAGCGAAAGATCTGTGTGCTCAAACAACGTCTTCAGGTTTGGCACAGTGTAGTACTTCTGACGGATATGGGAGTATTCATAGCAGTCAATGAGAATGTGACTGACGGTGACATCACAGTCACAGGGGATACAATATGGTTTCTCATCCCCGTGGATGTTCTGAAGGCACTCGTATTGCGACACTCTCTAAACTAGACGTTATGGCCACTTTATTCATCATACGGCACTCACGTTATGGCCACTATATTCATCATACGGCACTCACCTGTATAGTTCCGTCCTCGTTGTTTTTCTCTGTTCTCACCATTGAACTAAAACATGATAGGGATACAGCACAACTCACTCAAACCAGGGCAATGAAGCCAATTCCAATTGTTTTGTTTTGGGTTTTTATTTAATTACCGTCACAGATCGACTTAATGCTGTTGTTTGAAGGTCAAGCAAGAATATTTGTACGAACTAGTTACGGTTCGCGCAGCATCGCTTTAGGAAGGCGTTATAAGCCATACTCAAGGCTTAACAAAAGAATTCGGCAGTAGGCCAGTATTGCCAAGATTCAATAAATGAATCGGGAAATATTTTCCCCTCAATATTGAACCACAAAATGGCACATTTATATGATACCTGGCCAAAGTATCCTCCCTATTATGGCAACCTTAACTGACGCTGACAGATTTACGATGCCTGGTAAACTTGAGCTTATACTAGCTGCCGCATTCTGCAGAGGAATTTGACGTGACCTGTTGACCTTGAAATGGTGTACTTAGCTGGCTTGGCCTGAAGTTTTTACCCTGTGGGTTAGTTAGTTAGATGGGGTTTAACGACACACCAACACGAATGTGTTATATAGTGTCAGCTAGATAAAAAAAAAAGGAAAGGTGAGGTGAAGTCACCTAAAAGGAAAAAGGATTGGGCAAAATACTAAGATACCTAAACAAAAGCCAATGTGGGAGTCATGTCAAAATTTCATGTAAAGGTTACTTTCTTTGAGAAAGTCGAGAATGAGCGAAAGATCTGTGTGCTCAAACAACGTCTTCAGGTTTGGCACAGTGTAGTACTTCTGACGGATATGGGAGTATTCATAGCAGTCAATGAGAATGTGACAAGTTTACCCTGTGGGACCATGAGCACTTGAGATGACCTACATAATTGTAATTTTTGGTCTATCAGTTGCTGGCTAAACTTGGTATAGGATTCTAGCGTCATGGGAGGGTTAAATGAACTTACTAAGGAGGGGGAGGGGGGTCTCTTAGGCATAGTCGCTTATGATTGCAAGAATCAACCAAATTACCGTTCCGATTTGGACTATTGGATGAATGGCTTCATCGTGAAATACCCATATAGTAACATCAACTCAGAACGTCGCCTGAAACGACATCCAAGATGTAGTCTTAGGGACAAACCTGAGATACGACACTGGCTATCCATGCATGACCGTTGCAACCAAGACCACGTCCAATGGGCATCAATAGAGCAGTTTGTAAGTCTCTGACTTGTAATGGCCACTGAAATTTCTTTATGAAGCACTACGATAAGACCGGAGTACCCTCACTATCCCCGAAAGTTATTCTTACAGGAGATTTCAAGGTAGACAGCAGTGGGAGCCGAGTGGTAGTCCTTGATTGATAATATTAACCTGTTTGTTTTTCTTGGAGAACATTTCAGTACAATGTTTTCAGTCTGGAATCACAAGTTTAGGGTGAAAGTCCCCTCGCTGTATATGCCTTGGTTACAATATAATTAAGAACTTCCTGTGCTCGGAGGAAATCCTGAACAGCCTGTAGTAAGGAAACTTTTCTTGTAATAGGTAAATTTTCTGTATCAATCCTTCGAACTGGGTCTGCATGAGATAGCAGCGCCGTGAGAATACCCACCAACAGGCTGTGAAGCAATCAAAACCATGACTGCCTCTGAAATACCAACCAAAACTCAGATCTTGGATGGTTGAGAAGGACAAAGTGGAATATGGTGAATTGAATTCATAACCGTCCATTATATTGTTTCAGTACAAGATGGAACTTCTGATGCACTGGTCCCTGGATGGACGGACTGTTCTAAAAGACCCGACGTCAACCATTCTCTGTCGTTGCAAATGGGCTAGGTTGAGAAGTACCACTTCGTTGAACAGCAATCCCAGCCACCTTGACGCCAGTTCTTACTCTGAGAAAACGACGTTCTTCCTCGATACCA
The DNA here is from genome assembly GCA_029531755.1 of Holothuria leucospilota. NCBI lineage: Eukaryota > Metazoa > Echinodermata > Holothuroidea > Aspidochirotida > Holothuriidae > Holothuria > Holothuria leucospilota. The sequence goes on from JAIZAY010000223.1 coordinate 46,764, forward strand.
CTACCACACGTTTCTCTAAGCGAGATTTTGTGTTGGTGGTATTAAAGGAGGAAGAACCTCACCTTACGTAACAGCTGTCCGAGAGATTGTTATACTCTTGCCTTGCAAGTGGTCCCAGGAGACTTAGCCCACCCTCACCACTGCCTCGAGCTCCAGCATGTTCCTGTGCATCTCTTACTTCCTCTGCTAGGGTCTTGCTTGAATGGTCGGCTTGTGTAGTGACGCTTATCAGGCTGGGCTTCCAGAGCCCGAATGGGCCCCTAGAGACATGTGTCTTTAAACTAGCACTCCAATCAGTTCCGGACAGAGGGAAAAATCTACAGCAGAAGCTGGGGGAGGCGAGAGCACAGCAGAAAGTAGACACAGGTGCGGGCTGCACCGGAGGAGGTGGTCAACCTGACTGGTTGGTAATCTTGCTACTGAAAGAAAAGCTTCGGGGAGAAATTAAGAGCTCCGGAGAGGACTTTTCTGAGGGTAGTAGCCCATTCTGTGAATGGAAAGCTTCGCTGTCTATTAACGCCTAGGCTTGCAGTCTTGAGGTAATGCAGAGCATTTCTCCTTTGACCACCCATGCAACCTTTCTGCCTTTTAAAGCAGATCGGAGTGATCAGGTTTCTCTCTTAGACAAAAACCCTGATAGTCCTTCCAAGAAAAGATAAGTAGAGATAAAATTGGCGTCCTCAGTCCCAGAGGACAAGAACTTATGACCTCTCAGAATGCTAGAGTGATATCTCAAACATTATCTCAGGAAGGAGTTGACCGGCAGGTATATATACAGGTTTCGAAGGAGAGAGCCTTGAAACTAAATGCGTTTCCGCACTAACTGTCGGTGACACTTTGAAATGCCGTGTTTTGGGTATGCCACTTAATGACATGCATGTTTCCCTTCCGAAGGCTAGGAAGGCTGAGCTGCTAAGGTATATATGCTTAATTTTTCAATTTGATGTCGCTGGAGGTCTGGAACCTTTATCATTGAATTCCCACAAATGAGACTTAGTGTAACATTTAAGCGCGACTATATTCACCCTCTTGCTGCAGCCCACCAACCCTTTCCTAACCAGAATGCAAAAATGCATTGAGGTTTCGATGATATATGTTCTATTCAAAATATAGCCACGATGTCTCATATCTTTCAGTCAATGGTCAAATGCTATCTTAACATGTTGGAAAAACAGTTTTGTGTTCCTATTTAGTCTTGGGAATTCTTGGGAAATTTGTTTTGACCTCTGGTGACCCCAGATGACGATCTTGGGAATTCTTGGGAAATTTTGCTCTTTGACCTGTGGTGAACATGTAATATTCCTGGGAATTCTTGGGAAATTTAGCATTTTTTCCTCTGGTGACCCCAGATAACCTTTGACCTCCACCAAAAACAATCGGGGCCATCTTTTCACCATAACACATCCACATACTAAGTATAAAACCTATTTAAGCTTTCTCCCTTGAGATATTGTGTTAACAAGGTTTTCAGTGTTTGACCCTCGGTGACCCTAGATGACCTTTGACCAAAAACAATGGGGTACATCTTCTCACTATAACACATTAATTTTACCATGTACGAAATCTATTCAAGCTTCCTACCTGGAGATATCGTCTTGACAAGGTTTTCAGACATTGACATCTGGTGACCCAACATAACCTTTGACCTCCATCAAAAACAATAGGATTCATCTTCTCACTATAACGCATCTACATACTAAGTATGAAATCTATCCAAGCTTCCTACCTGGTGACATCGTGTTAACAAGATTTTCAGATTTTAACCCCCGTGACCCCAAATGAACTTTGACCTCCACCAAAAATGATAGCATTCTTCCTCTTACTATAATGCATCTAAAATCAAAGTATTAAACTTATTCAGGCTTCCTACCTTGAGATATCGTGTTAACCAGGGTTTCACCCGTGACCCCAGATGACCTTTGAACCCCACCAAAAATAATAGGGTTCTTTCTCTATCTATAAGGCATCTACATACAAAGTATGAAATTTATCTAAGCTTCCTACCTGGAGATATCAGGTTAACAAGGTTTTCAGGCTTTAACCCCTGGTGACCCCAAATGACCTTTGACCTCCACCAAAAATGATTGGGTTCTCCCTCTTACCATAACACATCTACATACAAAGTATGAAATTCACCCAAGCTTTGTACCCCGGTGACCCCAGATGACCTTTCACCTACACCAAAAGTGATAGGGTTCTTCCTCTTACCATAACACATCTACTTACAAAGTTTGAAATTGATCCAGGCTTCCTACCTCGAGATATTGTATTAACAAGGTTTTCAAATTTTGACCCCCGGTGAACTTTGACCCCCACCAAAAACAACAGGGTTCTTCCTCTTAATATGGGGCATCTATGTACCAAGTTTGAGAACTGTCAGAGCTTCCCTTCTTGAGATATCTTGTTAACAAAGTTCTCAGGGTTTGACCCCGGTCACCCCAGATGACCTTTCACCTCAACCAAGAATGATAGGGTTCTCCCTCATACCACAACGCATCTACATACAAAGTATGAAATTCATCCAAGCTTCATACCTCAAGATATTGTGTTAACAAGGTTTTCAGAGTTTAACACCCGGTGACCTTTGACCCCCACCAAAAACAACAGGGTTCTTTCTCTCAATATGGGGCATCTATATACCAAGTTTGAGAACTGTCAGTTAGTTAGTTAGTTAGTTAGTTAGTTAGATAGGGTTTAACGACACACCAACACGAATGTGTTATATAGTGTCAGCAAGTAAAAAAAAGTAAAAGTAAAATTTGGGAGAAAGTTAGCTAAAAAGGGCAAGGATGGGGCAAAATCTTATCTGAAATGTCAACACGAAAGCAAGCGCGGGAGTCATGTCAGAGGTTCCTTTCTTGAGATATCGTGTTAACAAAGTTTTCAGGGTTTGACCCCGGTGACCCCCAGATGACATTTCACCTCCACCAAAAATGATAGGGTTCTCCCTCATACCATAATGCATCTACATACAAAGTATGAAATTCATCCAAGCTTCCTACCTCAAGATATTGTATTAACAAGGTTTTCAGAGTCTGACCCCCGATGACCCCAGATGACCTTTGACCCCCACCAAAAACAACAGGGTTCTTCCTCTCAATATGGGGCATCTATGTAGCAAGTTTGAGAACTGTCAGTTTCCCTTCTTGAGATATCGTGTTAACGAGCGAAGTGTCACAAACACATACACACCCACATACATACACACACGCCATCATGAATGCATAGGTTTCTCTTATCATCGAAACCAATAAGGGGAGACTAGAACCGCCTTTTCTTTGAACATGTACCCTATATATCCCTCGTAGGCTACATCATGTTCGTACGGAATATGCACAGTTCAGTATACTCTTCGCGTATATCATTATGCTCTGTATACCTATAATGTATGTATCGTGCAGCTTCAAGGACATCGGCCAAATCGCAATCTAAAGGGTTAGGATGGGATTATTTCCAATGTCTGCACACAAATTCGTAAAATAAAGACGGGTTTTGTTCAGTGAACTGAGGTCGAGAAATATCGTGTTTCATAAAAAAGTGGTTCCAAATGAGAACGTTGTGCAAGTTGTTGTATTTAGTCAGCGGAAGTTCCCTCTTAGGAGGTGCAATCTCTTGGTCTCTTCACGTTCCCCTCAACGCGGTCAGGGTAAATACCTAAGTTTTTAAGGCAATATCACTTGGGGTAAATATGATTTAATATTCCACATTTGTATGATTGGTATGGGCCTTTGTGTCTTTGTGTCCCTAAATGTTCACTATGTCTGTAGATAACACAATTTCAATGCTCTTGGTTGAATTCTGAATATGTTCAACAGCCTAGAAGTATTAATTGATATTTCTGTTCATTACTATTGAAGCACCAGGTCGCCTTCATTTGGGACACAGAAACAGCGTGATACTATCCCTGATGTCGGAGTTAATGAAGGGACGACAAGAAAGCACGCCCAAAGTGGCAGACTAACCAAGACTATACTCATTAAATGACACCTCATAAACATTTTTTGCCCGTCCCAAAGTAGCTCATAAAATTATACATGCATGAGATAGATGTTTTAGATAACATATGATTTTAGACTAAATAGATTGTCATAAAATATTCAATGCGATTTTCAGACCGTTTTTAGATGAAAAATGGCGGCCATCTTAAAATTCAACAAGGCCGCCATTTATGCTTGGCGGCGGTATTATCAAAAGACAACTTGGTATTGAAAAACATAAAGTCAGGCTTCACAACCACCCTTACAGCTTTCAGAAGAAAAGGAAGTTATAGTCATTTTTCTACCAGAAATGGCATCCTGTTTGAAATTAAAATGTGTCGCCATGATAATGCCGCAAATATGGAACTCTGCATGTTTAGAGTCGGCATACACGAAAAGTTAAGAATATGCACTACTTACTACTTTGCAAAGGGGTGATAATCTGCAAAACCAGTCCGTAAATTGCTTCATTTACGTAATTTCCCGGCGTAATGTATATTTTAAAGTTATATTACTGATTAGAAAAGAGAGCAGAGACTGCCGACTGCAACAATGGTCTTTGGATGGTCGACAAAAGTGTTTTTTTTTTTAGTTAGATGGGGGTTTAACGACACACCAACACGAATGTGTTATATAGTGTCAGCTAGATAGAAAAGGATAATGGTGGGGTGAAATCCCCTTAAAATTAAAAAAGATTGGGCAGAATTCTCCTTAAGTGTCTAGACAAAAGCAAATGTGGGAGTCATGTCGAAATTTCCTGTAAAAGTTATTTTCTTTGAGAAAGTCCAAAATGAAAGAATCTGTGTGCTCAAAACAACGTCATCAGGTTTGGTTTCTTTTTTAAAAGAAAGCATTAAAATTGGTGTACAATTAGCGTGCAAAACATGACAGCGATGTAAGTAGATTTCCCGATAGTTTTTACTTAGACTATTTTACTTCCTTGGGGGGGGGGGGGATTCTGTGCTATGCAAAGTGCATTACTCCTTCATCACCCCACTCCCACCCCCAAAACCACAAATGGTCCAAATGGCAGGTAAAATTAAAAAATTATGTTAATCAATAACAACGCCGGACTAAGAGAGACCTTGCTCCTAAATTGTCTTTTCCAATTTTTTTCCACACAGGCTATTACCTAATGTAAAGGATAAATCGAGTGTTTTTTCCCTTATTCTTGGCTTTTCTCCAACTTGGCACGAGTCTTGTCTTCTATTTCTTATTTGTCCTGCCCCTTTCACCCCTAAAAACTGCAAATTCTGCAAAATTGGAAACAACTGGTCAATAACAATTTACCAAAGCGTAATTCAGAGGGACCTGGTCCCAAATATTCTCTTTTGGATTTTGTTTTCCCTTGGTTTTTCGCTAATTTGTTGCGCAAATCGATGATTTTCCGACTTGGCACGCGGCGTCCAATTAAAATCGGCTGCTCATTCGGGAGTTTGGAGGCGAGTCAGAACGTGAAGCATTTTTGGTCGGACCAGTGGAAAAAGAGACTTACTTTGGCTGTTATTGGGTAGTGAAGTTAATTAAGCAACTTGGAGGCTCTGGTTCGATATCCTAGCGGGTCACAGTAAGGTGGGTTTTATACACAAGAACATCTTAACTGAACTTTAATAGAAACCAAATTTAATGTAAATTGTGGAATTGGTCAGCCACCCGACATGGATCTGTAATTTAGAACGGTCCATGTAAGGCATGGTCTTCTCACTTCCAGGATTACAAAAGACCCGTGATACACTCTCAATTTAGCTTTGTCGCTGCTGTCGCACAGAGTATATTTGAGGAAGGATGTATTTGATAACATACCATAAATGTTAAAAATTAATTCGGTAATTTCATTATAATGTTGTATTTTTATGGTATGAAAGACGTTTTGGATTTAATATGTATCACACCCTTTTAGCTCTTTCTCAAGTACAGGGCCGATATGCTGCACTATCAAATGTATTTGTTACATCTCATTTTTAAAATTGCACACAGCCCTTTTCTTAAAATTAAAATTTAAATAACTATTTACATAATAGCTGTGTATGTCAGTTCACTTTTGATTCTTTGCTAAAGGCAAAGTGAATCTTTATACTCACGGTAGCGTGTGTATCTATGTGGGTATGTGTGTCGAGGAAGTGTAGAGAATGAGAAAAAATAGAGCAGTGCTGATTGGATGCTAGGGGACAAGGTCAAAAGTCAAATGGAGGGCAAAGGGTAAACTGGCCTTTTTATTTCATAAGATGCGTATCATGAAAATTTTACATTTAGAGTCTGATAAAGTTAAATGATGGGTAGATACAAGCCCATCCAAACTGCATGCATGCATGCATGACATAGATTACGATCAAAGGTAAAACGCCCAGTAACGGAACAATGGTTCTAGCATATATTTGCTTGCCAGTATCTAGAAATTTGATCCACATTTCTACTAGCGCAAAATTTGGGAGCAAAAATTTGAGTATTGGCGGCCAGTAGCCTCTCTAAGGAGGAGGGTATGAAAGACGTGGAATTAGTGATGGCTTTGGATTTAGGGTCTGCTTCAGGGCCCCGATGAAGTCCAGGGACAACACACCAGTGCTGCGCCATTAACAGAATTGTAGATATTAGAGTGAAGCACTTAACCATCTTGAAATGACATTTGATGCGTGGTTAACTGACCCTCAATCAGAATATGTTTTTCTTATAAATTGGACAAACCGGTCATTGATAAGAGCATTGTGAATGGGAGGATGGATTTAGTGTGAGTTCTGTGGAGCCAAAGAATAATAATATCAGCCAAGCTATCCTACAAAGCCAATAAGTACGGTAACTATGCAAAAACGGCCCTCCCGGGTAGTAACTATACTTTTGTTTAAGGACAAGAAATGAAAGAAAAAGAATAAATTCATTTCAACGACAAATTAATTTCAACGTAAGTTGTTTAAAACACGAACGAACAGCCTAACTTCTTGTTGTACACAAGTACCACATTTAGTTGGCATGGCACTTTAGAGCCGCCCGTAGGTGTTCCCTTTCACGGATTGGTAAATTATGTGAAAATTCGCACTGCAAAAAAAAAAAAAAAAAAAAAAAAAAGCACATTGGAAGAAGTTTTGACAAGGATAAACAAAGCATACTCTTGCTTTCTAGAATGATAACAAGTAAACCGTACCCTGGTTTTATTTACATTATGCACATAAGCTTGTCCTTAACTTATTTCTAACGACGAAGTATGAACACGAAATCTTTATACTAATGGTGTGTAGCATTTGAGGATCGAGTTTTGGAGAGACAACCCAGTGTGAGAATTATTTGAATTCTTCTTGCAAACCTGAGTTGTTTTAGAGCAATTTATGGTCAAATAATTGAGGGTATTCGGTTAGAGGCCTACCAAAAATAAAATGTACCGTATGACATTTGACTTGACAATTCTTGGGGGAGAACCTCCTGTGCCTTCGTTAGATCCGTTGTATAAGCCCCCATGGCCAACCAAACACTACAAGATGGTGGTATTGAAGTGTTAATGAACAAAGTGTAATTTAAAGCAAACAATTACGCTATTTAAAAGTTGGGGTTCCAGCCCAATTTTATTCAGATCAATACAATATTCTTTCATCAAAAATTCGTTTCCCGATTCAACCTTCGCGACTGCACTGATGTTCAGCACACAAAGATGGTATAAATTGTTCATTTCGAAACCACTCAGCCGTAAAATTATAAAATGTATAAGCCCTTGCAGATTTCGAGTGACATTAGGCGTCAATTGATGTAGTATAATCACTGTTCCAAAAGGTTTTTCAACATAAAAAGAAAGCGAAATATGATAAAAATTTGACTAGATGCTTTCTTTCATTCTTACAATGACGAACAATGATAACTAACACAAGATTGTAGTGGGTTTCAACTTGACTTTCGATTATTACTACTCGTAAAAGGGGTTAGGTTTCGCTTGGGAGATAGAGAGAAGAGTAATAAAGTTGAATAGCGTAGCAATACATCTGTTTCGAACTTTCTTTCGTTAGGTTTTTGACCGTATTAAATGAACCTACTTTTAATCATACCAGTATGGAGCTTTTAAGGTGTCATTCAAACACGCCATATGACTAGAATATCTGGAACTTTTTGTCACAAGATATTGCGATAGTGACATGCGTGGTTAATACATGGAGATGTGGACATCTGAGATCTTGATATGCAAATATTTTAGCCTAAAATATTCCGATGACATATGTAGGATCGTAATATGATGCTATCGTGACAGAATAATGTTAAATAGTCCCACCGGCATATCAAGGTCCCAATACTTTTCTACATGTAGATAAGTGTTGATGTTTCATGATATTAATAAAGTAATATCCTGACAGTTAAAATATTAAGATGCTGATATACTTTAACAGCTAAGAACATAAAACTGTTAGTCATGACTTTACTCAATATTCACTAGTGATAATTGTAATCCACGTGTAAACAAGTTTCGATTTTTGTTTCTTTTTGTTTCAAATTAGCCTCGCCGTTTCTTTATTATTTCGAAAATTTAGCAAGAAGTTAGTTAGTTAGATGGGATTTTACGACACACCAACACGATTCTGGTATATAGTGTCACCTAGAAAAGAAAAAGGTGCAATGTTGGGGTACAATTAACTAAAAAGGTGGGGTCAAATTTTACTTAAACGTCCAGGCAAATGCCGGAGTCATGTTAAAATTTCCATACAGTTTACTTTCCTTGAGAAAGCCCAAAATAAGGGAAGGATCTGTCTGCTCAAATAAAGTTTTCAGGTCTGGCACACCGTAGTACTTCCTGCGAATATGGGAGTACCCATAACAGTCAACGAGAATGTGACTGATGGTGACAGCACAATCACAGGGTATACAATATGGTCTCTCATCCCCGTGAAGTAAATAGGCATGGGTAAGGTGAGTGTGACCGATGCGAGCCCTAGTAAGAACTAAATCATCTCTCCATTACTGGGGGCTCATCCCCCCCCCCGGGGACGTGTCTGATGAAGATTATTCCTTGTAACTACATTCGTTCGGTAGATTGAAGTGGCACTAGATCACCAGATTTACCTAGATCCTTTAAATTTATTGCCCGCTTACGGAAAAGTTCCAATCAATAGCATAGAGATCTCATCCTACTACAGTGCCTTTAAAGTACCACCACCACCACACCCCCCACCAGCACCAGTACCATCATCATCATCATCATCATCATCATCATCATCATCATCATCATCATCATCATCATCATCATCATCATCACCATCACCATCACCATCACCACCACCACCACCACCACCACCATCATCATCATCATCATCACCATCATCATTATTGCTACTGCTACCTTGACCCATATTAGCGCACTACCATAAAATTATAGTGAATGATTTCAAAGGAACCTTAAAGAGCTTTAAGGGCGGGTCAAACTACAGCGATGTTCGATTCGAAATCCTATCCGAATGGACCAATAGTGTTTTATTCAGACTTCGTTCTCAGGATGTTCAAGCTATATCGATAAATGATCCTAGTTTGTCTAAACTGTCCTGCTTTCATTATATTACTAATACAGAGCGGTATTTGTCGATCCGATTTTTGCAAACGTGTCCGATAAACGCTCTCTGCCCATGTCACTCCACGAAATTATTTGTTTACATTTCATTTTCGTAGTCCTCTGATGCAAATCATATATTTACACAGGTTGGCAAATTTTCGGCTCTTTACGACCAGAGAAGAAGAAGAATTTAACCAAACCACACAAAAATTGGACTGTAATTCTGTCCGAAATCGCTCTAGTGTGACTTGCGCTTAACAGACGCACATTCTTTAACACTAAGAGGAAGTGATTTCCACAGAATGGGCTCACTAAAAGAACGAACTTCCTCCAAAGTTAATATCTTCACCAAGGGACAAGAGGGTCTCCTGAAGTTCAAAGCTCAGTTTTCTCCTGACTAAGTTTTTAGTGCCGTCGGCAGCCAGACGCCGTTTGCCTTCTTTGTCCATTATGGGGGGGGGGGGGGGGGGAGGGGGGTTATAATTTAGCACCAGTGTACCCCACAGATGGAGGCCCACGAAGGCATACTGTCGGATGAGGGAAAGACTACGTATTATAACTACTGTAGGGGACGTTTCGCAGTCCAGTGCGGGGGACCAGTAGCCTATCGGGCCATTTTTGATGATTTGGTTGGTCAGGTTCAACCCAGGGACTACGCGTCAGGGTTGGAAGTGTGGCGTGTGGTTCACGGCGGATCACTCGATTACCGCCGGCGAGACCTACTGTGGCGAATCGCGCACGACGCCATCGTAACTAATCTCAGACGCCTCCGGTGGCGTCTACCCCCGCTCTGGATGCACTAAGTGGGAGAGTGTGCTTCATGTGTTTTGGAAGTGTGGCTTTGTCGCCCTCTTCTGGGAGTGGTTTCAAGCCCTGGCTGATCGCCTCACGTTTTGTGGCACCTGGGCGGTCGGTCAGGACTACGCTTTGTATGGTCTATCACCCCCGCCATGCAATACAAGTGTTCGCGGCATACTCACCTTTGTGCCGGCTTCCATTAAGCTGGCCTTGTGGAGAGACCGATGTAATATTGTTTTTAGGGGGGAGGGGAGGTCTGCGGATGTCGTCCTTGCGTCGGTGATGATAGACGTTAGGCTTAGGGTTGAAGCTGACTACGTTCGTTTGCCAAGGGCGACGTTCGGCAGACGGTGGGGTCCACTTGTTTCAGTGAGGGTGGACTGGGTGTTGGTTAACCTGTAAATATTGTTTTCCTATTTGCAAATTGTCCTGTGTGGTGGTTGGGCTGCTAGTGTCGTATATATTAGCCACAGAAATTTTGTTTTGTTAGCTTAATGTAAGATCAATTTTGTAAATAGTTGTAAATAGTTCATGGTTGTGTTTTGTTCGAAGTTGTATGAAGGGGGCTTAACAATACACGTCGCTGAGATAAGGGGGAGCATGTCCACCACAAGAGTTATACACAAAAAGGAGTATTTTGAATTTTATTCTGTATTAAAATGATTGCCAGTGAAAACTTCTTAAAGCAGGGGTATCGTGTTGGTGTGAATCGACACATTACCCTTACAAAAAAGGTGTGTCAACCTGTGTCTGTAACCACGCGTGATTACACGTGAAAACAAAAGAAACCACAGGTTTTCTTGGGTGACAACCTGCGTATTTGGAGCGCTCTGGACACAGATTTGACAAAGGTTGACACACCTTTTCTGCCTATAATATCAAACCACAGGTTTTTTCTCAGAATTCTTCGTTAACATTGGTTTTAATTACCACACATTTTGCAAGTAAAGCCTCTAAAAACCTGTGGCAAACCTGCGTCAAACCTGTGACAAAGCGTGGAAACTGCCCAACCTGTGTCAATGTCAAGGGAAAACATAGGTGTTTACACAAACTACATGTGATTTCACATGGCAGACACACGTAAAAACCTGAGGATTTGGAATAAATTGACACGTTTTTTTTGTAAGGGTATCACTATAGCAGCAAACGTTTAAACTTTCTAAGGTCTAAGAATCTGTCTATTGGGCAGGCCACACAACCACCTATTGCAATAATCAGGGTGAGAAAGCACCATTCCATGCATGGGCGGCTCTAAGAAATTTTGCTTGGTGGGGGGGGGGGGGCAAACTCAAGTCCGTATTCAGGGAGGTTCGGAAGACCCCCCCCCCAGCAATATTAATGGTCAGCTCCGGATAGTACAATAGGCTCAATAGGAGTTTGCATAGGCGTAAGGGGCCCAAGTTGATTTTGGGAGAGGGTGACTGTAACGATCTGCCCGAAAAATAGAAACAAAAATTTCCGCGCGCGTTCAAAATGTTAATGTACATATCATATAGGCATGCATCCGTTATCACACCGCATGCCAATTACATACAATCATTTGCCATGTTACTACTTATTCCATATTGGTTATTATTCTGGGGGAAGTTTTTACCATAATGATGATAATAATCAGTGGTTTCTCTCATGGGGTGGGGCAGGCACTATGTTGTGTGATCGCCTGGGGGAGGGGCCCCCTCCCCTTTGAAAATTTTGAAAAATTAGGTGTCCATACATGCAATCTGGTGCCACATATGCTACCTTTGAAGTAAAATTTGTGTTAAAAAATTTACCGTACGTATTTTAGGAACTGACAGAAAAAATAGGCATCACCCCCTACCTTTTGAAATTTTTTAAAAAAGTGTCTTTACATGCAATCTGGTGCCACATATGAAGTAAAATTTTGTGTTTTATCTTAGGTACTAAAAAAACTGGCGTCAGTAACGGAGGCATGGCCTAATGGCTCCTCAAATACACAACTGATCATCATAATATATAAGTTAAACCATTAAAAAACACCGGTGAATTAATACCGAATATATAGGTGCTGGTGCAATTCAAATCAGAACTATATTTTAATTACCAAGGAAGTATCGATTTCCCTTAAGCTTCATTATTGCATTATATTTCCTTCAGTAGGTGCCCGAAAAGTTCTCAGAATATTGCCCAGATTTTAACAAAAACATTTTGTTGGGGGAGCTGCAGCCCCAGCCCCCCGCCTCCTACGCCTATGGGAGTATGGTTATTATTATGTATTACAGCAATGCCCCATGTAGTTTTCAAAAGCTCTTCAAAAACCATTTCAGGCAGTCAGTCATGAGCTGACTACTCTAAATTAAGTACAACCATATCAGCCGATTGCTACCGTACTACCATAGTGGAGGAGTAAGAAGCAGGTGAAATGGCAAGGCGGCTTGATCCATTTGTATAAAATGAGCCCCACCTTTAAATATTTTATTGTTTCTTTCATTGTTTTACAATATGTTTCAGCTTTGCCAAGGAGCCATAAAATGTTGGTTTTATGGATTGTTTTCTTAAACTGACGAAAATTTCAAGAAAGAAGACACTTGAAAACGATGAAACGATAGCACTAGTATTTGGGATCTCAGTACCGTTCCGAAACGAAATTTTTTAAAGGGGGAGGGGGATTCCCCTAACTCAGAACGTCTCATCCTATATACTAGGCCACTAGGCAAAAGTCTCATCACACTGAGCTTAAATTGACTGCTGTTTGGTGTGTTTATTTTGAATCAATTGAAACGGTATACTTTAGCACAGAGGTGGAGAACCTTTTGCTTATAACAGGCCATTTGACAGTAATAAGACCGCCCATGGGCCAACGGCGCTGTTAATTTGGACAAGGGAAGGGAAACCTCTCCTTCTATGGGAAACACAATACTTTTAGACTACATGCCCGTTACAACTTTTTGTAGACAGATACCTATGCTAATCTGGCCAGGTGACACCCTGGCAAAACTGCTTTTAGTCGTGGATGATAATCAACACGGCTAATGGGTTGTGTATCTAATGACCCCGAAAGCTCTGAAGAGTCTGCAGAACTATGGCCCGTTAACTCCAGCATTACCGTTACACTCTGTAAATGACATTATGATGCCTAAGTTAATCAGATTACATATATCACAAGGTAATCATTTGTTTTGATTACCTTAGCTCGCACTAACGGCAGGTACAATTGTGATGTCTGAAGTATATATAGTAGCAAACAAGCAACTGAGAAAACGCGCGCGAAGCGCGCCGAAAAAATGTCGTTTTGAAAGAACTTTCTTGATGTTTCACCTTCACATTGCCTGGAGAGTTATTCACTTCTTTAATTTCAAGCCCACTCAAGGAAAAGGGAGGGCCTAACCCATCTCGAATTACATCTTTTTGTTTTGTTCTTATTTTTGAAAATTGAAGACCATGCTTTGCAAACTTTTGAGGGGCAAGTGCCTCCCCCCCTGCCCCTATGGCGAGCCGCTAATGATTCCATGAATCAGCTTTACGACGGAAAGTCTAGAAAGACTTATTACGCCCCCACACAAGGTCATAGAATCAGTGGTGGTGGAAGCTGCCTCTCTGAGCCAAAAAGTGTAGATTCAAAGGTAAATATTACACCATGACTGTTTGCTAATGAAAGAAAACCTCTCTTCTTTGATGTGACACAGTGACTACTCATACGTTCATGGCCGCACTAGTATTTACCCCGTTTAGAATGAAAAGGGTAACTCCACCGAGAAAAGGTAATAGTCCAAACCGTAGCAAGGCACAGGGGGTCGCGTAAAGTCAGGGATCATGTTTAGAGGCAAAATATAAAAAGAAAGAGTCAAATACTATTTTGCTGGTCAGAGAGACAATTACAACTAAGTGTCGGCAAGTTCAGTTCAGTTCTTCGAGGAGAGCAGACGTGTTTTCGTTTCGCTCTCGTCGTTTGCTTGTGCTGAATTTTAGTACTGTGTGAAGTCTGTGTACATACTGTAATCAGTGCGTGCGTTCGTGTACAAATCTGATGGGTGTGTTTCTGTAGGGGTTGTACTAATTGTTTGTTCGTTTTGGTGACGTGGCCTCGAGTCACAAACTTGCTGCTATGCCCGTGTGTAGGGATAGCAGCATTGTTAAGTTGGAGTTTAGGTCGGGGGTGAATGTTACACCCCCGCAAGTATTTACATTGTTAAGGAACAACGGAATTAATGCCGATGAAATAGAGATGTTGCAGGCACTTGAAGGCCGCAACACATACGATCTAAAGTTCAGGTCCTTCACAGCCCTGGTGAAGGGTGTGTCTTCACTAAAGGGAGTTAAAGGGCTCACCGTCACCCCCTATGACCGCTCTGTGGTGGTGACGGTGTTGTACCTGAACTTTGAGGTCGAACAGGGCCTGGTTGCGAGGGTTCTTGGGCAGTACGGGACTGTTTCAGGTATGCGGTGGTGTACTTATGGCGAAGGTGAATTGCAGGGCATACTAAATGGCAAGAGGCAGTTCCGGATGGTGCTGAAGAAGGACATACCATTATTCCTCTTCATAGGAGGTTCCAAGGGCCACATTAGATATTTTGGGCAGATCCGTACCTGCTTTAAGTGTGAAGAGGAGGGGCACGAAGCGAAGTCGTGTCCCAACAGACGATGTGGCAAATGCCTGCAGTTGGGGCATGGCAAGGCGGAGTGTCTTAACCGGGAGGAAGGAAATGTGTTAGGTGCCTGTCCCACATCATATTCTGCTCGTGCCAGTGCGGATGTGGGGACGGCACCTGAACCCTCGCAGTCAGGCCCAGGTGATATGGTGGAGGAACCCAGATCCCCTTCCCCTGACGAGGTGGCAGACCAGGTGGAACAGGATTTCCTTGCCTCAAAGCAATGTCAGTCTGTCAGTATGACACCTGAGGCAGGCCCCTCGCCATCCTCCCCTCCACCTTCTGGGGAGGCTGAATTATTGATACTGGAGGAGGACCTTCGTCTCTCCTCGGAATCGGATCTAGACATGACCGATGCTGGAGAGCCGGCGTCAGAGCCTCCTCCAAAGGACCCACCCTCGGAGGACGGCAGGTTTGATTTGGGTAGGGGGGAGCCAAAATCTGAGTTGAAGGGGTCGGCCTTGGGCGAGGTGTGTGACCATGGGGTTCACTCTGAGGCGCCCGTGCCAAGCCCAAGGATTAACAGGCCCAAACCCCAGTCTAGCGTGGGTTTCGTTTGATTGTAATGGACATAAGTTTGATTTTGTGGTGTGTGGGTTGTTTGATTTGGTGGCGTGTGGGTGGTTAATGTTTGTTTTTGACCAGTCCGGTTTGAGTTCTCGTTTCGTTGTATGTGCCCGTTTCTATGCACTTAAAAAGCACTAAGTGTCGGGCAATGGTTCTTACGTAATAGTAACCGGGGTCCCTGCTTTTATTTTTTTAGCAAAAACTTTCATTGAACAGCTTATAAGGTTGTTAATAGTTTAGGCACGTAGAATCTTCCGTGTAATTCTACTAGCAAACACCCTTAAAATCACTGATGGGAACCCCGGAGAGCGTTTGGCTTTTTTTTTTTTTTTTTTTTTAAGAAAACCCCGTTCGAGATACTTCTTTGTATTATACCGTATACCTGTAACAGTCTTGACTCAGTAGGTCTAGGATACTTAGGTCATCCGTCATTTGCAGATCTAGGTAGTCTTTTCTAACCAGGGATTATCTGCCACTTTGGCCAGTCAGTATCAAGAATCTTCTTAAAAGTAGCGAAAAATCCATTTTTCGGCGTTTATGGAATTTTGTTTTTCTCAATAATCACGCCTGAATCGAAAGAAAACAATTATAAGACCATGACTGATGAATCAGGGCAATACGTTTAAATCTCGTTAAAGAAAAATACAACTAAAGATGAAAGCACTAGAAAGGCGCAAAAAGTTCTGGTATTAAGAATAAATTTGTGACAAAAAGCAGTAAAAACAAGGCTACACATTTAGTCATTAAGTTACATTATATCTCTTCCTTGAATTTCAAATTTGGATCATTTTAATTTTATTTTTTATAGTCCTTTGGTTGTATTCGGCCTAATACCTTATGGTTGCGCCTCTGTTCATTGATAGTAACATTTCATTCTAAGACTGATTTTCTCATTGAGAGGCACAGACTGCTGTATAAATTCAAGAGGAACCCATTTGGAAGTGTTCAACTAGGTTTTGCGACTAGGTTAAATGTGTGTTTTAGAACTTCCTTAAGTGGGTTTCAGTCAACTGGGTTTTGGTTAACTGACTGGGTTTCATTCTCCAACTGGGTTTAACCAGGTTCTTCACTGGGTTTTTGGTCGACTGGGTTTTGACAGCTGGGTTTTTCAACTGGGCTTAACTTTCAACTGAGCAAAACCAGGTTCTTCAAATGAAGTCTCTTTCAACTAGGCCTAACTGTGTTTTCACCAACTAGTCCCACCTGTGTCTCTTCTAATATAGCTAAGCTAAACTGGCCGTTTTCATATGGAACTCCTGTCAACTAGGGCCAGCCTGATCTACTGGGGTTTTATCAGTAGGTTTCTGAATCACTGTACCCATAAACAATACTTAAACATAACTTCCATTGTACTAGTTTATTCTTCCACTATCACTCTATATAAATGTCCTGGGTAGGACGTTAAACTACATCCGGTTGTGGAGCTTGTTAAAGCGTGGGGACAATGAGGTTACCCTTTGCCACAACTGCCTCCGGGGCACCCTTGAGCAAGGTGCACCTGTATTTGCCCCGGTGCTTTTTAAGTGCTGTTGCCTTTGGGCGTAGTGTTGCCTTCCGGTGTGGTGTTGCCTTCGGGCGTGGTGTTGCCTTTGGGGCGTGGTGTTGCCTTCGGGCGTGGTGTTGCCTTCGGGCGTGGTGTTGCCTTTGGGGCGTAGTGTTGCCTTTGGGGCGTAGTGTTGCCTTTGGGGCGTAGTGTTGCCTTTGGGGCGTAGTGTTGCCTTCGGGCGTGGTGTTGCCTTTGGAGCGTAGTGTTGCCTTCGGGCGTAGTGTCGCCTCCGGGCGTAGTGTCGCCTTCGGGCGTAGTGTCGCCTTCGGGCGTGGTGTTGCCTTTGGGGCGTAGTGTTGCCTTCGGGCGTGGTGTTGCCTTCGGGCGTGGTGTTGCCTTCGGGCGTGGTGTTGCCTTTGGGGCGTAGTGTTGCCTTTGGGGCGTAGTGTTGTCTTCGGGCGTGCTGTTGCCTTTGGGGCGTAGTGTTGCCTTCGGGCGTAGTGTCGCCTTCGGGCGTAGTGTCGCCTTCGGGCGTGGTGTTGCCTTTGGGGCGTAGTGTTGCCTTCGGGCGTGTTGCCGTGGGGTGTAGAGCTGCCTTCGGGCGTGGTGTTTCCTTTGGGCTTGTGGGCGGAATTTGTTTGGGTGGTATGTGGTTGTGGGGAGTTGTTTTGGGGTTGGCTGCAGTGGCAGTTACTGGAGTTCAGTAGTAACAAAGACTCTTTTGTTCCCTGTTGCACGGTATGTATAGTTTGTTTAGCATTTGTGTTTGTGACCCGTCATGGTTTTGTTTGGGTTTGGGATTTTTCTTTAGTTTGCCAGTGCCTGTTTCTACGTACTTAAAAAGCTCTATATAAATGTGCACATTATCATTACCATGTTTTGCAGGGCTAATGATAAGCGGTACGCAGTTCTTACCATAACATCAAAAAAGAAACTGGTATTTCAACTGTGTTGTACTTGCTTAAAACAAAACACCTTCTCAGGGTATGTGAATGCTGTACAGTACCAAAACTTTACAAAATCATTGAACAGAATAGTGTCACATGAAGGTTATGCCCTCTGCCAATGTATAAATTAAAACGTTCTGCTGGTAACAGGAACATGGATTTGGAAAGTGAGACAGCTAATTACCTCAAGGCAGCTGTTTACTGAAGTCACATTAATATTAGCCAATAGTTGCATTTTACTAGTGAATCCAACACATCTTCTTTTCTCTAGGATGCTTTATTAAGATGTTACATTAGCTGGCTACAGTTTGCAGCTCACAGGGTTGTTGAAAGTTTGGGAAAAGTATGGAATCCATGTTAATTCATAACTGCTGGGTCCTTCCATCTTTTAGTCTGACCGTTATACAGCCTTCTGGTAAATTGAAACAAAGCTATTTTCATGGCTTCTCAAATTCCACTCCCAGAAGGGGGGGGGGGGCTTTGGGGGCTCAAGACCCCCAAAATTTTCAGAGGTTGTGTTATGCTATTTTGCGTGCACCGAGAAAAACAAAATTGTCCAATACACTTGTGCACATCTTGGACCAGTGGATTTAGTTTGTCAAGGAAAACTGTCGTCTGTGTCTCGAAATCACATATTAGGTTCACGATTTCATACACTGGAAGTTGGGTCAGATAAGTAACATAAGTAACATCTATGATAGTATGTACGTGCATGTAAATCAAGTTAACGGATTAATCATCTGTTGGGAGTTCAAAACGAGTCATTTCGTCGCTGATCTCGTCAAGCTATACTAGCAGTCCTTTTAAGTCAAATCTACAGGCCGAATCGTTATTCCCATTAATGTGAACAGGTCCAGTTGCTCGTATCTCTCAGTAACGTTTGCTACATTCTTCCAAATATAACAATATATATATATCTCTGTATATATATATATATATATATATATATATATTTATATATATAGAGCTATATATATATATATATATATATATATATATATATATGCCTGTATATACGTTACATCTATGTCATGGTCAGGGGCGGTGCCACTCGGGGGAAGGAAAGCCTATCCATCCTGCAATTTGCAAGAAAAGAGAAAAGCAGTAGGAAAAGAAGACGAAAAGGAGAAGAAAAGAGGAGGGCGGGGTAGGCCTATATCTGATCCATATAGTTAATCCAGAGCTTCCACGAGGCCATATTCCGGTTTCTACCAGCCTTTAGATACGATTTTATAATGCACAAATGGAGCAAGGCAAATTTTCTTAATAGTTCGAGAATATTTCTGTGGACTCCACGCACGTATTTTTGCGTAAAACTTTCCCCGACTAGAAGGCAGAAATGTGTCCAAAAGAGGACTTCAGGAGGTTTGTTGATACATACCCTTAGACAAAAAAAGGCTCCTCTTTCACCTAACCAAAAATATTAAGAATATGTTGAAGCCATAAAATCGGGTCAAAAAATATCCCAAAGACAACACCATTTTTGCATTTAAGTAACCTTCAAGTAACCAAAATTTCTCAAAAGACCCCTCCCCTTAGACCTACCCTAGAACAGCCCTCTTTTACCCAACCAAAAATTAGATTTCACGAAGTTATGAACATTTTCCAGCCATATATTAGTCAAAACTGTCCCAAAGACCGCACCATTTTGCATCTTAGCAAACTTAAAGTAACCAAAATTTCTCACAGGAGAGGGGAACACCCCTCCCTTTAGACCTCTCCCCTAGGACCGCCCTCTTTCCACCATGACCAAAAAATTGGAATTCACAAAATTATGAACATTTTCCAGCCATATATATATCAGTCAAAAAATAACCCAAAGACCGCACCATTATGCATCTTAGCAACCTTAAATTAGCAAAATTTCTCAAAGGGAGGGGAACACCCTTCCCCTTAAACCTCTCCCCTAAGAAAACCCTCTTTCCCCCAACCAAAAATTAGAATTCACAAAGTTATGAACATTTTCCAGTCATATAGTCAAAAAATTACCCCAAAGAACGCACCATTTTGCATCTTAGCACCCTTAAATTAGCAAAAATTTCTCAGAGGAAGGGGACGACCCCTTCCGTTAGACCCCTCCCCCGGGACAGCCATCACTCAACCCTCTTCCCCTATCAAAATAACCTTGCGGCGTCCCTGGTTATGGTACTGTTTTTATTATCATTGGTTTCAGCGTGCGCGTGGCCGATTTACATATCTGAGAGAAAATTTTATGATTCTTCCGTTTCAAGTCCCCCCTAAGCCTCCCCCCCCCAAAAAAAAAGTCTCGATCTAGAACCGCGCCAGTAAGAGATGCGGCTAAACCGTATGTGGTTGGCTAGTTTGTTCAGACGTGCTACAGTGCAGTGTGGTTATAGGCGACCCCATACATAAGGCTCAGACTGTACTGTACCCCGTCATGCGTCTTTAGGTGTGAACTTACAAACAGCATTGTCTTTTATTTGTCAGAAGAACCAGACAGGTTTCCGGTATATAAAGTATGTAAATGAGACAGGTATACTGTTGTATGTTCTGCTGCTACTGTAGGTCTTTCTCCAAACACATGGAAGTCCACTGCCTTTTACATGGTGCTTAAGGCCCACGAACAAACATACGGGTATAACAAATCTAGATAGTGACACTCGTTTTAAGTACTGCTTGTATTGTAGATCCATGTCGGTATTCTCTTGAGTGACAGCTTATCCTATCGATACTGTTAACTTTAAAGACATTGTAAATTAAGGGTTCCACAATCTAAATCTCATCACAATAAAAGTTCAGGTGCTTGGCACAAATTTTCAACAAGTCATGCTTGTTCTTTTCTCGTACAGATTACGTGGAGCTGCAACTTTTACACCAATTTGCACAGTAGGTACAGCTCAGCACTCCTAAAGTATGACTATAACACCTTCAGCTCTCATCGGAATCGGAGACTGACACCTGCCTCAGAGCCTCTGCCAAAGGAGCCACCATCCGGGGAGGGCTGGTTTGATTTGCGTGAGGAGGTAGAACCAGAATCTAAGGGGGAGGGCCATAGTCTGCACTAAAGAGGTCGGCCTCGGGCGAGGTATCAGACCCCACTCTGGAACGCCTGTACCGAGCCCAAGGTTAAAAAGATGAAGTCCTAGCAAGAGTATTTAGTTTGAATGGTTTTGCCTTTTGTTAACGCCGGTCTCGACTTTCGTTTGGGTTGTCTGTTCTGTTTCTGTCTGTGTCCTTGCTTGCCACAATCTTGTGTGGCAGCTCAGTGTAAATGGGTTTGCCTTTGTTCCACATTAGGTTCGGTCCGGCGACAAGCATGTGAAAAGCACATCTCATTGTTAATACTGTAAATGGGCTTTTTAAGTGCATCGAAACGGCACATACAAACAAAAAAAACTCAAACCGGATCGGACAGGAACATAAAGGCAAAACTATCCACACACCACCAAATCAATACTGTAAATAGTATGGTGTGTGTGTGTGGGGGGGGGGGGGTAGGCCACATGAAAATTTGCTGCTCTCCTCTTGTATATAGTTGTGTCTTTGTGTTCTTTGACATGTCCGGTATTTTGTTCCAACCGTGTCCGTTCCCGAGCACGTAAGGAGCACCCATAATTACAAAATACACATTGTACAGACTCTACCTGAACACTTCTGTTGATGTAAATGGGTATGTAAATAGTTTCACTTTTGTGAGATTGTAAATAGTCCTATGTAATTAGCTTGGGTTCCGGGTGGTGGTTAAACATAGTTCACACAAAAATTTTATAAATCTGGCCTTGTGGAGAGACCGGTGTAATATTGTATTTAGGGGAGAGGGGAAGCTTGCGGACGACGCCCTGGCGTCGGTGAGGGCTGAGATTAAACTAAGGGTGGAGGCCAACTCCATCCGTTTGCCAAGGTCGACGTTAGGCAGGTGTTGGGGTCCACTTGTTTCGACGCGAGCCGGCCGGGTGATAGATAATTTGTAATTATTGTAAATATTGTGATTGTAAATAGTCCTACGTAATTGGCTTGGATTACCAGCTTTTTAAGTACATAGAAACAGGCACTGAGGAACAAAACCCAAACCGAAATTTGTGTTAACTTTGTATAAATCCATCCCGAACCCAAGCCAGTTACACAGGACTATTTACAATCTCACTAGGCAAAACTATTTACATACCCATTTACATTAACAGAAGAGTGTTCAGGTTGAGTCTGTACAATGCTTTTTTGTAACTATGGGTGCTCCTTACGTGCTCGGGAACGGACGTGCTCCGGAACGAAAACACCTGACGTGTCATAAAACACAAGGACAACTATATACACCAGGCCAGCAACAAATTTTTATGTGGCCAACCCCACTATTTACAATATTAACAAGATTATGTGCTTTTCACATGCTTGTAGCCGGACGGACCTAATGTGGAACAAAGGCAAACCTACTTACACTGAACTACCAAACTTTATAGCATGCATGAGCACAGATACAGACAGAACAGAAACCCAAAAGAAAACCGGGCACATACCATTCACACCAAATACTCTGGCTGGGACCTTATCTTTTTAATCCGTGGGCTCGGTACGGGCGTCCCAGAGTGATGGGTTCCCCTGTCTAACACCTCGCCCGAGGCCGACCTCTTCAGTGCAGGCTCTGGCCCCTCCCCCTCACACAAATCAAACCAACCCTCCCCCGAAGGTGGATCCTTTGGAGGAGGCTCTGAGGCAGGCTCCCCGCCATCCGACATTGCCGAGTCCGAGGACAGATCGAGGTCCTCCTTTACTGTCGTTATTTCAACTTGACTGGGTGTCGTTGCTAAGGGTGGCGGAGAGTCTACCTCAGGAGTTCCAGTACCTCCCTCACACTGCTTGGAGGCAAGGAAGTCCTGTTCCACCTCAAGTGCCGCCTCCTCTAATTCCTGAGTTGAATACTGCGGGCCTGTTGCGAGGGTTCAGCTGCCGACCCCACATCCGCACTGACATGAGCAGAGTACGATGTGGGGCAGGCACCAAACACATGTCCCTCCTCCCCACAGAGATTGCACCGTACCTCGTTGGGACACTCTGCCTTGCCGTGCCCCAACTGCAAGCATTTCCCACATCGTCTGTTCGGACACGACTTGGCTTCGTGCCCCTGCTCTCCACATCTAAAACAGGTACGGGGCTGACAAAAGTACCTAATGTGGGCCTTGGAACCCCCTATGAAGAGGAAGGATGGAATGTCCCTCACCAGTTCCATACGGAACTGTCTCTTGCCATTAAATATACCTTTCAACTCACCCCCAGTATATTTACACCATCACATTTCAGAGACAGTTCCGTACTGACTAAGAACCCTCGCAACCAGGCGCTGATCGACCTCGAAGGGAAGGGAAGGCCTTTATGGAAGGCCCTTATGTTCCTGTCCGATCCGGTTTGAGTTTTGTTTTTTTGTTGTATGTGCCGTTTCGATGCACTTAAAAAGCCCCGAAGGGAAGTTAAAGCACTGTCACCGTCACAGAGCCATCATATGGGGTGACAGTGAGCCCCTCTACCCCCTTCAGGCATGACACACCCTTAACACGGGCAGCATCAGACTTAAACTTAAGGTCATACGTGTTTCGGGCCTCAAGCGCCTGCAACATCTCTATTTCTTTAATTTCGACACCATTGTCTTTTAACACAGTAAACGCCTGTGGGGGGGGGGGGACACTCACCCCAGACGAAAACTCCAACTTAACAATTGTGCTATCCCGACTTCCGGGCATAGCACCAGTTTGTGTGGCTCGAGGCCACGAAAGGAGAAAAAAAAACCTCAACTAGTTTTACAAAGGACAAAAAAGAGGATGAAGTAAGAAAAACACAAGCTACACAGAAACAAAGCGAGGTCGCAAACAAATGGACACGACCAGACCTACTTATCAACTACAACACAAGCACGCTATAAGGTTTTATGCACAATTGCAATAAGTAGTACAGCTATCACACAGTGATAAGGTTGAGCACGGCAAAGCGACGAGAGCTCGACGAAACACGTCTGCTCTCGTCAAAGACCAGGCCTAATTGGCATGGATTTGGGGTGGTTTTGTACACAGTTATCACAGAAATTGTTCAGTTCAGTTCAGGTCTTCGACGAGAGCAGACGTGTTTTCGTCGAGCTCTCGTCGTTTTTCCTGGGTAGGACTTTAAACTGCATCCGGTTGTGGAGTTTGTTTAAACGTGGGAGTAATGAGGTTACCCTTTGCCACAACTGCCTCCGGGGCACCCTTGGGCAAGGTGCACCTGTATTTGCCCCGGTGCTTTTAAGTGCTGTTGCCTTTGGGCGTAGTGTTGCCTTTGGGCGTAGTGTTGCCTTCGGGCGTGGTGTTGCCTTCGGGCTTAGTGTTGCCTTCGGGCGTGGTGTTGCCTTCGGGCGTGGTGTTGCCTTCGGGCGTGGTGTTGCCTTCGGGCTTGGTGTTGCCTTCGGGCGTGGTGTTGTCTTTGGGTGTGTGGTGGTTTTGGGTGTGTGGTCTTTGTTTTTAGTGTGGCCGGGGGGAGGTTGGTCTGTGGGGTGTTGTCAGTATGTGTGTGGTTTTATTGTTGTAATGAACATAATTTTTTGTTTGATTTGGTGGTGTGTGGATAGTTTTGCCTTTATGTTCCTGTTCGACCGGTTTGAGTTTTGTTTTTTTTTGTTTGTATGTGCCGTTTCGATGCACTTAAAAAGCCCCCCTCGTCGAGCTCTCGTCGTTTTTTCCGTGCTCAACTTGTATCACTGTGTGATAGCTGTATTCTATATTGCGATTGTATATAAAACACCTTACAGCGTGCTTGTGTTTTAGTTGATAAGTAGGTCTGGTCGTGTTCATCTGTTTGCGACCACGCCTTAATTCTGTGTTCAGTTCAGTTCAGGTCTTCGATGAGAGCAGACGTGTTTTCGATCTGCTCTCGTTTGCCGTGCTTGGCTTGCATCACTGTGTGATAACATTACAGCTGTCTGATAACCGTACTATATTGCTTGCAACTGTATGAAGCTGTGAGGCTTTATAGTGTACGCGTTGTCCTGTATTGAAAGAGTAGGTTTGCCGTGCTTTTTTAGCTTTGTTCGCGCGTGGCCTCGAGCCACACTCACATGTTGCTATGCCCGGAGGTCGGGATAGCACAATCGTTAAGTTGCAGTTCGAGTCGGAGGTGAATGTTACACCCCCTCAAGTGTTAACTGTGTTAAAGAACAACAAAGTGGAAGTTACAGAGATAGAGATGTTGCAGGCGCTTGCCGCCCGCAACACGTACGACCTAAAGTTCAGGTCAGATGCTGCCCGAATGCAGGGCGTGTCTTGCCTTAAAGGGCTGGAAGGGCTCACTGTCACCCCATATGATCGCTCTGTGGTGGTGACGGTGCTGTAACTGAACTTTGAGGTCGAACAGGGCCTAGTAGCGAGGGTTCTGAGTCAATACGGAACTGTCTCCGATATGCGGTGGGTCACTTACAATGAAGGTGAGTTGAAGGGCATACTGAACGGAAAGAGACAGTTCCGTATGGTACTGAAGAGGGAAATACCACCGTTCCTCTTCATAGGGGGTTCCAAAGCCCACATAAGATACTTTGGGCAGCCCCGCACCTGTTTCAAGTGTGGAGAGGAGGGGCACGAAGCCAAGTCGTGTCCTAATCGACGTTGCGGCAGATGCCGGCAGGTGGGGCACGACAAGGCCGAGTGTCCGAACCAGGTGCGGTGTAACCTTTGTGGGGAGGAGGGACATGTCTTTGGTGCATGCCCCGAATTGTATTCTGCTCATGCCAGTGAGGATGTGGGGCAGGCACCTGAGCCCTCGCAACTAGGCCCGGAATATTCCACTCAGGAATTGGAGGAGGTGGCACATGAGGTGGAACAGGACTTCCTCGCCTCCAAACAGTGTGAGGCGGGCACTGTGACTTCTGAGGCGGAATCTCCACCATCCTTGCCAACGGAACCAAGGGAGGCTGCAATCATGACAATAGAGGAGGACCTCCATCTCTCCTCAGAGTCTGTTTCTGTCATGTCGGATGATGGTGGTGATGATGATGGTGGAGAGCCTGCCTCGGAGCCTCCTCCCAAGGATCCACCTTCTGGGGAGGGTTGGTTTGATTTGTGTGAGGGGGAGGGGTCAGAGTCTGCACTGAAGAGGTCGGCCTCGGGTGAGGTGTCAGAGTGGGGAGACCGTCTCTCTGAAAGACCAGTACCGAGCCCAAGGACTAAAAAGATCAAGTCCCAGCAAGAGTTGTTAGTCTGCCTTTAGGTTTGCCTTTGTTCCACATTGGGTCTGTTCAGGCTATGTGCGTGTGAGGAGTACATCGTTGTGGGCTGGGGGTTGGCCACATGAACACTTGTTCCATGTCCGGTGTTTTGTTTCGACTGTGTCTGTGAAATTTTGGTTTCTTGCCCAATGTAAAGGAATCTGTAAATAGTTGTTATGTTTGAGTTCTTTGTTTCGCAGTGCCAGTTTCTATGTACGTAAAAAGGGTCTGTGGTGTTCAGATTGGTGTGGGGTCGGGGCGGTGTTGGTGGTGACAGAGACTTTCGTTTTCTTTGCAGCGTGTGAATGGTTTTTGGTATTGTGTTTGTCTTCCGATGGGTTTTGTTTAGTTTTGTTTGCGATCGTGTCCGTTTCGAAGCACGTTAAAGGAAAATAAAAATTCTGTGTTGCTTGTGTTTTTGTTACTTCATCCTAATTTTTGTCCCTTGTAAAACTAGTTCTGAGGTTTTTTTCCGTTTTATCCCGTGGCCTCGAGCCACACAACTGCTGCTATGCCCGGAGGTCGGGATAGCACAATTGTTAAGTTGGAGTTTTCGTCCGGGGCGAGCGTCTCTCCCCCGCAGGCGTTTTCTGTGTTAAAAAATAAGGGGATACAAGTTAAAGAGATAGAGATGTTGCAGGCGTTTGCCGCCCGCAACACGTATGACCTAAAGTTCAGGTCTGATGCTGCCCGTGTTAAAGGTGTGTCTTGCCTGAAGGGGGCAGAGGGGCTCACTGTCACCCCATATGATCGCTCTGTGGCGGTGACAGTGTTATATCTGAACTTTGAGGTCGACCAGCGCCTGGTTGCGAGGGTTCTAAGCCAATACGGAACTGTCTCTGACATGCGGTGGTGCAAATATGGTTCGGGCGAGTTGGCCGGCATATTTAATGGAAAGAGGCAGTGCCGTATCGAATTAGACAGGGACATTCCGTCCTTCCTCTTCATAGGGGGTTCGAAGGCCCACATAAGGTACTTCGGACAGCCCCGCACCTGTTTCAAGTGTGGACAAGAGGGACACGAAGCCAGGTCTTGTCCCAACAGACGTTGTGGCAAGTGCCTGCAGGTGGGGATGACAAGGCAGAGTGTCCCAACGAGGTGCGGTGCAACTTTTGTGGAGAGGAGGGACATGTCTCTGGTGCGAGCCCCACATCGTACTCTACCCATGCCAGTGCGGATGTGGAGCAGGCACCTGAACCCTCGCAAGCAGGCCCAGAATATTCCACTGAGGAATTGGAGGAGGCAGCACAAGAAGTAGAAAAAGATTTCCTTGCCTCGAAGCAGTGTGAGGGGGGTACTGTGGCTCCCAAGGCGGACTCCTCACCATCCTCCCCACCAACACCAGTGGAAGCTGATAGGATGGCAGTGGAGGAGGACCTACAGCTCTCCTCAGACTCCGAGTCTGCTATGTCAGATGGTGGGGAGTCTGCCTCAGAGCCTCCTCCCAAGGATCCACCTTCCGGGGAGGGCTGGTTTGATTTATGTGAGGGAGAGGAGCCTTCATTGAAGAGGTCGGCCTCAGGCGGGGTGTTAGACCAGGGGGTTCACCATTCTCAAGACCCCTCCTCGAGTTCACAGAGTAAAAAGGTCAGGTCCCAGGTAGATACGTAGCCACTCATTACACCATGGCTGATCCCCTGTCCCTCCTGACTCTAAATGTTAACGGCATGAGGGACAGTCGGAAGCGGTCAAGGATATTCCAATTTTGCAAAACACTGGGTGTGGACTTCGTTTTCCTCCAGGAGACCCACATTATGAATGAGGACGATGTCCACACCTGGTCCTTTGAGTGGGGCGGGGGTTTACACGCTTCCTTTGGCCTCAACAACATCTTGTGGTTCAGTTATTTTAGTTTCGCCAAGGTGGACTCCGCTGGTCGGAAA
>JAIZAY010001485.1:0-14715 GCA_029531755.1 Holothuria leucospilota
CCTCGTAGAACTGTGCTTGCTGCATTGTGGAACATGTGAGGTGTAGTGCTACTCCAGAACTGAAGCGGCACCACCCAACGTACAGTATTTAGCCTATGCCAGATAAATGGTAGATAAAATGAGTCTACATCGCCCTTCCTTACCTCCTATTTACATATGTAACCCTCACTTACCCGCAGTTATTCCCGGCAAATGAAAAGATAGCCTACTGGAAGAGAGCCCTCCTGAAGAGGGCCCACTCATTCTTTGCCAGATAAATGGTAGATAAAATGATTTAAACTGAATTTCAAGTGTTACCGAAATTACTTTCATGAATTGCCTTTCGGGTCGGGAAACACGGTCTCGCGGGCAGGAGGTTCTCAAGCCTTGATAAAAATATTGTTGCAACTCGGTCAAAAATTCTTGCAAAACACGACTTTTGTCCCTAGGAGTTCTCCCATGCATTGTTTCTACTGTATTAAAGGTCAGAAGCAGTCGCCCCAAAATTATTTTGAAACAATAGCTAAATGTCACAGATTTCTTCTTATTTCGCTTCCAAGTATCTTTTGTGATATTTTAGAAGATAAATATTGCATATTCAAGGTAAATAAAGCAGTTGCTCCTTGTAAATTTTACAATTGAGTGAGAAAAATACTGTCACATGATTCTCAAGAGCCATTCAGGAAATAGGATAGTCTACTATACAATTGTTTTTTGGAGTGACTGCATTCTCCCTTTAAATTGAACCAGGGGCGGCGCCAGGGTTTTTCGATAGGGGGGGGGGGGCAAAGCAAGCTGGGTCGGACCCAGCTTTTTTGTTTGGGGGTGCAGGCATTGAAGACTTCCGAGCCTCACCCTACCCCCCCCCCCTCCCGTGCCAGAACCTGCATTTCGGGGTTTCCATTTTCTTGGACTTTATTTTTCTCTCTCAGAAAACTTTTTTTTCTAAAATAAATACGAACTGTGAGGAGGTTTGTTTGTCTGTCAGTGAAAATCGCCCCTCACTGAATGAGACGCTTCAAATATGCAGCAGGTGCGGCGGAACGAAAAAATATTGGGGGGGGGGCTGAATGCAGCAAGACTATCTAAGCGGAGCGCCACCATCGGTTGGCGCGGAGCGTACAAGAAAATTTTTGGCTTCACAAACCTTCCAGATGGCCGGAAATGGCACTTCCCGAGTGTTCTAAGCTGCATGTACCCAGCCTTGAAATATATATCATATGTCTGCAATTTCTCAATTAAGGAGAAAAAAATAAATCTATGAAAAATGGTAATACATATTTCTAAGCGGAGCGTACCGTTTAAAATGTTGCCAAAATGGCTTCTATATCGCAATTAAATGGTCCTTCTCAGACCTTTCAAATTGCACTGAAGCCATCTTGATATGTGGCATGATTTCTATTGGCTGGCGCGGACTAACCGCGCCGATAAAAGTTTTGCCAAAACAGCTCCTAGATCGCAAGTAATGGCCCTTCCCAGATCTTTCAAATTGCACTGAAGACATCTAGATGTGTTACACGCCTTATATATATATTTCCCCACTTTTACGGAACTGTTACTCTTCCTCTGGTATAACCTTCCCTGCGTACCAATTTAACCATTTTGTGATGGTTGTGACATGATTGAACAATGTACACGGAAGTGAAAATCCTACCCCCCCCCCTTCGCTGGTTGGATAGAATACTGCATTACAGACATGTCACTACATGTGTAGGGCATTTGTACAACTAGAGCTGGTAGGTCCATGCGTACTAGATTTACACACTAAAACATGATGTAGGCCTACTTCTCCGTGAGCCACGGTCGTGAAGGTAGCCATAGAATTCGTAATAGATACCACATTCGCGGGAAGTCCGAGAATTTACAGAATATTGATAAATACGTCGGTCAAATACGGATTTGAATTAACTTTTAATCACTCAAGTCAGTCAGTTTAGTGTTGAATACTATGTTTTGCTTGTTTTCAAATAGACAGCAATTTTCACAGAATCTCGCCTGGGGATATACTGTATTTTGGCCCCCCTATTGTTTACGCTACTAGGTATTAACCCTTAAAAAAAAAAAAAACTCAGAAATTCAATCATGGGTCTTCTGGGATGTAGAAGAGCCCTAAGTGTAAGCTCTGAGGTGGATGAAGATAGGCTATATAGCAAATGATGAATGCGTATATACTCGAACATTCCAAATATTTGCACGAAGAACTATTGCAGTATGGGGCGGATGTACAATGAGTTAAACAGAGAAGACAACGCGCGCGAAGTGCGCAAAATTTTCGAGGATTTACACCGAAAATGTCCTATACGGTATGCGACGGATAATGTATCACAAGACTTTATTCCATGATACTGTTACACCTCACCCCACCCCCTACAAAAATTATGTGTCTTAAAACGTTATTTAGACGATTTTATTTTTTGGGTAAAAAAACCATAGGGGGGGGGCAAATGCCTGCCCTGCCCCCCTGTGGCGCCGCCCCTGAATTGAACACAGGCTGGGTATGCCTTCAGAGCTTTCAGCCAAATCATGTTTGATTAGACACTGAAGCAGCTTCGAAGGTAAAAATTATCGCATTTTACATTTATTTAATCCTCACACATGCTGCATGGGTAGTGTAATAAGAAGACCAGACTTTAGCGACTTTTGCGATCATCGGTGGTTAAGACTTCTGTGATTTTACCAAATAAACGAATTCCCTATTCATCCTTTTTAAAAAGTTAAAATTTTTGATACATGAAAAAAAACCATGAAGCAAATGTTATGGAGCAACTTACTTTCCCGGCAATATATTAAGGACTCATTTTTAGCAAAAGAAAGTTCTTCGTACTCTAAACGCCAACTGATAATGGCAGTGTGACATTTTACAATTAGAATCTCCCCCATTGAGGTATAGGAGCATGAGCCTGAAAAAAATTTAAACCATGACGCCTCACGTAGTATGAACTGGCCATGACCAGTGGTCGAATTACCCAGTCAACCTAGGTTGAATTTTGAAATTATCAAGAAATAAAAGCTTGACAGTCATGGAGAAAATTTGCAATAGTATACATGCAACTTCATAAACAATATATGACAGTTATGACATTAAACGGATGGTTTGGTCCAAATTAAGAATTCTTATTATTGATACTATCTCGAATAACATGTTATTTTTTGGAAGAATGAAACCATGCTTTGCAAACTTTTTCGGGGGGGGGGGGGGTTCCCCCGTTCACCTATGAAAAGCCGTTTATAGGTATAGGAGGCACAGGGGTGGACAGAGCTAAAGCACATTCCCTGCCTGGCTACAGATCTGGGTGTACGGACCTGGGCACTATTCATAACTGGACGGAAAAGGGGCTCGTTGTTCATAATCAAGAATAAGGTTCGCTATTCATAATCCAGTCTCTTTGAAAGGCCAATTACAGCCAATCTAAATACATCATATAAAACCGCAGTCAACTTGTTGTAGACGACACATTGGCCTATCATCTCTGCGAGTTTTAAAGGTGTGCCCCCTTCCACGAGATACAGGAAGCCTTTAAAGCTGTAAAAACGCATTTTCCCATATTTTGAATATTAAAACCCTTTTCCTATTATGACTATGGGACCTTTTTTCCAATTATGAATAACGAAGCTTTTTTCCTATTATGAATATCGAACCTTTTTTCCAATTATGAATAACGAACCTTTTTTTCTATTATGAATGGCGAACCTTATGAACGCGAACCATTTTTTACGATTATGAATAAAGACCCACATGAATAATGAACCTTATGAATATTGACCCTTATGAATAAAAACCTTCTGAATATCAGGTAGACCCCAACATTTTTGCGTGTCTTGTGAAGGGATTAACAAATTTTAATAGTTTTTATAACTATCTGTGAAAGAAAATGATCAAAACAGCTCCACCATTCAGTCAAAGACGCACCTCTTCTGAACCCCCTATGGAAATCTATGGATTAAACCCTTTTGCCCTCATTATAAAATGGGAACTTTTAGAAGTAGATTAGGGATGTATCCACCTCCCCTCTGTACTGTCGCCACGTCTCTACCCTGTGAGATAATCTTTACACAAACAGAATGTGTGCAGCTAGTGCCCTACTGTACATTCTGTACTTTGACAGGGGATCAAAATGACGTAACAGGTAGAGACGTATAACTGAGGTTGTTTTATATGTCAACTGTACTGCAGTATTAGCCCTGGGGCAGGCAGTCCTGGTGAAACTCACTGCAATAACCAATGGAAGGGAAGTTTTATTATGCTCCTATTGACTAATGTCTTTATTGACAAAAGTCCCTCAATAAAGCATCACAAGAGGCACACTGGCAACCTCCAAAGCCAATTAAGTGGTAACAGATATGGTAAAACCAGTAGTTCAAGGCTGAATTCCTGTATGGACATTGTGAAGGTCAGCACTGAAGGAACCATGGCCAGGGTTCTCATGTCTTGGTGACAGATTGAAGAGTATGATGGATGCACATGAAAGGAAGTGGTTACTGTAGAAAAAGGCAATCTTAGATCATATGCGATATATCATGTTGTTCAGAAATAAGGTCACATATGTTACATTAGTGTTCTCCATAGATTTTTCAAGAAAGGGGGCGGCCACGTGCAAAGCGCATACACGATTGTTAATCACATTGATCCAAAGACAAATATATGATTGTTCCCTGCCAAAAGGAAAAAAATGTATGTTATGTTTTGCCTCCAGTATGATAGCAGTGGTTTTTGAGGGACGGGTTGCTTTTTAAGGGGTGGTTACTTTTTTCAGGGGGCTGCAATTTTTTATTCGGGGCTGGCCGCCCCTCCTAAAGCCCCTCGTGGAGAGCACTGGGACTAATGGTTGCGTGCTTCTTATCTAGTCACAAACCCTTTCGCATTCTCCCCTAGATTTAAAAGTGATATTGCTCTGGTTGAAATAATAGGCATCACAAACATGGAACGGGAGGCCTCACCCTCGGTAAAAATGTGGAGGATAAAGCACACTTCCCCAATGCACAGACTAAGGACAAAAGGCTTTGTACCCACTGTAAAAATCCAAAACATGGCATTAATTTTCCTTTAAATTTGCATTACATATCGCAACGAAATTACATTGCTGGGATCTTTCAATATTCAACAATCTTTCAAATGGGCGTACCCCTCAGACCCCTTTACCAGGCCTTCCATCACCCCCCTTTAAGATGAGAACATATATAGCTTTCTATTCCTATGCTTGGCCTAAACAGTCTTAGTTTTTACAGGACTTAGTTTTTTACAGGCCTAAGTTTTACAGGCCTTAGTTTTACAGGTCTTAGATCTTAGGTGTTACTTTTGCAGACACCCAGCACGAAATAAAAGTTTTGAAAATGTAAAATGAAAAAATACGCACTTCATCATCACATCATGTCACAAGCTAGATTAGGCAAAGATCGCATTTTGATGTGAGAGCCAGCACAAGTTGAAAATGTACCTTTTTCGAAAACTATTGTGGGTTATGGGGTTTTAAGTAATAACCATATATAGCATTTCTAAAACCCCCACGACCCACGACTTCTCCCTAATGTGAAGTCAGATTAAATCTTCAAGGTGTGGGTTGTGGGGTTTTTAGGAGTAACCATATATAGCATTTCTAAACCCCCACGACCCACGACTTCTTCCCTAATGTCAAGTCAGATAAGTTATTGAGGTTGTGGGTTGTGGGGTTTTCCAGTAATGACCATATATAGCATTTCTAAAACCCCCACCACCCACGACTTCTTCCCTAATGTGCAGTCAGATAAGTTATCGAGGTTGTGGGTTGTGGGGTTTTTAGTAATGACCATATTATAGCATTTCTAAAACCCCCACAACCCACGACTTCTTCCCTAATGTGAAGTCAGATAATTATGGAGGTTGTGGGTTGTGGGGTTTTTAGTAATAACCATATATAGCATTTCTAAACCCCCACACAACACCACGACTTCTTCCTAATGTGAAGTCAGATAAGTTATCGAGGGCGTGGGTTGTGGGGTTTTTTTAGTATAACCATATATAGCATTTCTAAACTCCCACGACCCACGACTTCTTCCCTAATGTGAAGTCAGATAAGTTATGGAGGTTGTGGGTTGTGGGGGTTTTTTAGTAATGACCCATATATAGCATTGCTAAACCCCCACGACCCACGACCAAGAGATGTCGACCTTCAGGGTCGTGGGTTGTGGGTTGTGGGTTGTGGGTCGTGGGTCGTGGGGGTTGTGGGGGTTTTAGAACTAACCTTTTAATAAGTCTCATAAAATCCTTCCTGTGTACCCTCTTTAAAAACTGTAGATTATGAGAGTTCAATTTTGTGAGCTTCTTTAGATGAAGTTAAAGGGAACTGTTGGTGATTGGTATTTTGGTGATGCCTCTTCTCATACTGTACCTTGTGCAGGAAGTCAGTGTAAGAGCTTGAAGAGAGATTGTTGCAGTTAGTAACTCCAGTAGGTCAGACTTACAGTATTGTGCAGTGCAGCATTTGTGCATTCGTGTGCCAAGTAACTTGGTGCAGCTACAGTACTGGGTGGTATGACTCTATACATTTTGATGTGTATGGTGGGATAAAGGGTTCCACTTCTAGGACCATTTTGTTCCTTTGTGGAAACAGACTTTGCAAATACTATCTGGTATGAGCTTCTGCACCTCTTGGTGCACTAGTGAATGTGTGATGAAAGACACACTGTACACTTACAGGATTTAGGCTTATAGTGTAATGCAGTAAATGTACTGTACATTGGTGCTATAGAAAATGGCAGAGGGGGCATTCTCTCTTTCAAAAGTACGTTGGGGGAAGGGTTTTCTTTCTACACAGTTTAATACCTTAAGTCTTTAGACTAAAAATTTAAAGGAGCTATGGCATCCCACCAATTATATTTAGGCATATCCACATAGTTTTAAATCCAGTTGGTGACTGTTCTTTGATTGACATTCATTCAAACACTAATAAGTCACCACTCTGGTTGGTAATAATGACTTGGACAGTTAGTTGTGTTCCTAATTAGGCTCACAGTCACACACAGTTTGTTTTTCAATACTACCGCGAGCAATTGGAAACTCGGTGCAGGCTACTGTGGCTCTTTCTTGGAAGTGTTCTTCTACTAGACAGTTGTTTGCGTTTAAATTGGAGGCGGGGCTAGAAGTTAGGTTAGTTGGGAGAATTTGTTACTGTCTGGGATGAGCTTAGAGGGCCTTTAAGAAGTAAAGGTTACCCACATACAGTAATTTTCTTTGCTGGAGTCCAAGGTAGTTACTGCTTGAAATTCCTACTGTACTGTATTAATCTGCTATGAAAACTGCAGTCGTTAAGTATATAAAAATTGCTTCAGTTAAGCCAGGGAGCTGCCACTCTAAGAGGCAACTTCCTGGTTAAACCGCATACAGTAAGTAGCCTATCCCTTGAGGGTTGTGCAATTTTTCGCAAGCTTTTTTTTTTTCTCCACTGCTACTCTTTATTTGGTCATTGGAATTTTATCAACCCTTGAAAGATCTTTTAGAAGGGCCAATGAAAAAAAAATTAAAAATTACTGAATGTTACAAAACCATACTCCTTTCATTCCAAATAGTTTCCAAGGAAAACAATAAAATTATCACTTTTGACCCAGCATAGCACCCATGAACTTCTAAGGAGGCCAGTTGTTTCCCCTAAACTTTTGAAATGAGCCTGGTGAAAAAAAAAGGAATAAAGTAAAATTTCACCCTGGCCTATACACTTCTAGGGTGCACACAATTCTTACACAACAAGCAGTAGAGTTCTCAGATAAAAGCTTTCTAAACAGTAACTCTAATGGGGAAAATGGCCCTTGGATTGTGCTTTTTGTACTTACAGATGTTTTGATAGCTTTCAGCTGTAGGATTTGGACAGGACTAGATACCTTACTGTAAGTTATGCAGGATATACACAAGCAGAGAGCACCATTGTAGTGTTTATACCATTCATGAGGTCACAAGAGGCCGTAGGTAATATTTTGATGCCAGCAAGTTTTCTTGTACACAGTCATCTAAGGAGATTCTCTGCCAATCATTCAATCATTTTTTGTGATGCTGTGAAAAAAGAGTAGAACTTTTTTGCATTTACTGGAGGGTACATCAATCATGGAAGTACTACAGGCTACAAGGTAGTACTTGTTGTACAGTACACCTATACCTCAAGTGCATCCTGTGTACCTGGAAGTGTAGTTTACTGTGTGACTCTTCACTATTGGGTCAGTTTCATGGGTCACGTTCCAGTCTTACTGTAATACAATATACTGCGGGTGTTTATAATGAACCCTTTCTCCCACTATGAATATCAGCCGACCTTTTTGCCAAGTGTTATGAATATATGAACCCATTTTTCTATTGTGAATGACGAACCCTTTTTCTATTATAATAAGGAACCCTAATCATAACAGACCTTATGAGTAGTGAATCCTTTCATTATGAATAACCAACCTTATGATAATGACTCTCTTATAAAGTTCTACAGAACCTTATGAAGAGTGACCCTTATGACTACTACAGTAAAAACCTTGTTTAATATCGAATTGTCCCCTGGAGCAACACATTATTTATGTATTCCCCTAACTACAAAAATAATGTTGTTTCTCCAGGGACAATTCGATATTAACAAGGTTTTTACTGTAGTAGTCATAAGGGTCACTCTTCATAAGGTTCTGTAGAACTTTATAAGAGTCATTTATCATAAGGTTGGTTATTCATAATGAAAGGATTCACTACTCATAAGGTCTGTTATTGATTTAGGGTTCCTTATTTATAATAGAAAAAGGGTTCGTCATTCACAATAGAAAAATGGGTTCATTATTCATAACACTTGGCAAAAAAGGTCTGATATTCATAGTGGGAGAAAGGGTTCATTATAAACACCCGCAGTATATTGTATTACAGTAAGACTGGAACTGACCCATGAAACTGACCCAATAGTGAAGAGTCACACAGTAAACTACACTTCCAGGTACACAGGATGCCACTTGAGGTATAGGTGTACTGTACAACAAGTACTACCTTGTAGCCTGTAGTACTTCCATGATTGATGTACCCTCCAGTAAATGCAAAAAAGTTCTACTCTTTTTTCACAGCATCACAAAAAATGATTGAATGATTGGCAGAGAATCTCCTTAGATGACTGTGTACAAGAAAACTTGCTGGCATCAAAATATTACCTAAGGCCTCTTGTGACCTCATGAGTGGTATAAACACTACAATGGTGCTCTCTGATTGTGTATATCCTGCATAACTTACAGTAAGGTACTGTATCTAGTCCTGTCCAAATCCTACAGCTGAAAGCTATCAAAACATCTGTAAGTACAAAAAGCACAATCCAAGGGCCATTTTCCCCATTAGAGTTACTGTTTAGAAAGCTTTTATCTGAGAACTCTACTGCTTGTTGTGTAAGAATTGTGTGCACCCTAGAAGTGTATAGGCCAGGGTGAAATTTTACTTTATTCCTTTTTTTTTCACCAGGCTCATTTCAAAAGTTTAGGGGAAACAACTGGCCTCCTTAGAAGTTCATGGGTGCTATGCTGGGTCAAAAGTGATAATTTTATTGTTTTCCTTGGAAACTATTTGGAATGAAAGGAGTATGGTTTTGTAACATTCAGTAATTTTTAATTTTTTTTTCATTGGCCCTTCTAAAAGATCTTTCAAGGGTTGATAAAATTCCAATGACCAAATAAAGAGTAGCAGTGGAGAAAAAAAAAAAGCTTGCGAAAAATTGCACAACCCTCAAGGGATAGGCTACTTACTGTATGCGGTTTAACCAGGAAGTTGCCTCTTAGAGTGGCAGCTCCCTGGCTTAACTGAAGCAATTTTTATATACTTAACGACTGCAGTTTTCATAGCAGATTAATACAGTACAGTAGGAATTTCAAGCAGTAACTACCTTGGACTCCAGCAAAGAAAATTACTGTATGTGGGTAACTCTTATTTCTTAAAGGCCCTCTAAGCTCATCCCAGACAGTAACAAATTCTCCCAACTAACCTAACATCTAGCCCCGCCTCCAATTTAAACACAAACAACTGTCTAGTAGTAGAACACTTCCAAGACAGAGCCGCCACAGTAGCCTGCACTGAGTTTCAATGGCTCGAGACAGTATTGAAAAACGAACTGTGTGTGACTGTGAGCCTAATTAGGAACACAACTAACTGTCCAAGTCATTATTACCAACCAGAGTGGTGACTTATTAGTGTTTGAATGAATGTCAATCAAAGAACAGTCACAAACTGGATTTAAAACTATGGGGATATGCCTAAATATAATTGGCGGGATGCCATAGCTCCTTTAAATTTTTAGTCTAAAGACTTAAGGTATTAAACTGTGTAGAAAGAGAACCCTTCC
Organism: Holothuria leucospilota; assembly: GCA_029531755.1. Taxonomy (NCBI): domain Eukaryota; kingdom Metazoa; phylum Echinodermata; class Holothuroidea; order Aspidochirotida; family Holothuriidae; genus Holothuria; species Holothuria leucospilota. The sequence continues at coordinate 10,293 of JAIZAY010001485.1, forward strand.
CCCAACGTACTTTTGAAAGAGAGAATGCCCCCTCTGCCATTTTCTATAGCACCAATGTACAGTACATTTACTGCATTACACTATAAGCCTAAATCCTGTAAGTGTACAGTGTGTCTTTCATCACACATTCACTAGTGCACCAAGAGGTGCAGAAGCTCATACCAGATAGTATTTGCAAAGTCTGTTTCCACAAAGGAACAAAATGGTCCTAGAAGTGGAACCCTTTATCCCACCATACACATCAAAATGTATAGAGTCATACCACCCAGTACTGTAGCTGCACCAAGTTACTTGGCACACGAATGCACAAATGCTGCACTGCACAATACTGTAAGTCTGACCTACTGGAGTTACTAACTGCAACAATCTCTCTTCAAGCTCTTACACTGACTTCCTGCACAAGGTACAGTATGAGAAGAGGCATCACCAAAATACCAATCACCAACAGTTCCCTTTAACTTCATCTAAAGAAGCTCACAAAATTGAACTCTCATAATCTACAGTTTTTAAAGAGGGTACACAGGAAGGATTTTATGAGACTTATTAAAAGGTTAGTTCTAAAACCCCCACAACCCCCACGACCCACGACCCACAACCCACAACCCACAACCCACGACCCTGAAGGTCGACATCCTCTTGGTCGTGGGTCGTGGGGGTTTTAGAAATGCTATATATGGTCATTACTAAAAACCCCACAACCCACAACCTCCATAATTTATCTGACTTCACATTAGGGAAGAAGTCGTGGGTCGTGGGGGTTTTAGAAATGCTATATATGGTTATTACTAAAAACCCCACAACCCACAACCTCGATAACTTATCTGACTTCACATTAGGGAAGAAGTCGTGGGTTGTGGGGGTTTTAGAAATGCTATATATGGTTATTACTAAAAACCCCACAACCCACAACCTCAATAACTTATCTGACTTCACATTAGGGAAGAAGTCGTGGGTCGTGGGGTTTTAGAAATGCTATATATGGTCATTATTAAAAACCCCACAACCCACAACTTTGATAATTTATCTGACTTCACATTAGGGAAGAAGTGGGGGGTTTTTGAAATGATATATATGGTCATTTCTAAAAAAACCCCAACAACCCATAACCTTGATAATTTATCTGACTTCACATTAGGGAAGAAGTCGTGGGTCGTGGGTGTTTAGGAAGTGCTATATATGGTCATTACTAAAACTCCACAACCCCCAACCTTGATTATTTATCCGACTTCTCACTAGGGAAGAAGTCGTGGGTTGTGGGGTTTTAGAAATGCTATATATGGTCATTATTAAAAACCCCACAACCCACAATATTTTTCGAAAAGGTACATTTTCAACCTTTTGCTGGCTCCTCACATCAAAATACGATCTTTGCCTAATCTAGCTTGTGACATGATGTGAAAGATGACGTGCACATTTTTTCAATTTACATTTTCAAAACTTTTATTTCGTGCTGGGTGTCTGTTAAAGTAACACCTAAGATCTAAGACCTGTAAAACTAAGACCTGTAAAACTAAGGCCTGTAAAACTAAGTCCTGTAAAACTAAGACTGTTTAGGCCAAGCATAGGGATAGAAAGCTATATATGTTCTCATCTTAAAGGGGGGTGATGGAAGGCCTGGTAAAGGGGTCTGAGGGGTACGCCCCATTTGAAGATTGTTGAATATTGAAAGATCCAGCAATGTAATTTCGTGCGATATGTAATGCAAATTCAAAGGAAAATTAATGCCATGTTTTGAATTTTTACAGTGGGTACAAAGCCTTTTGTCCTTAATCTGTGCATTGGGGAAGTGTGCTTTATCCCTCCACATTTTTACCGCGGGTGACTCCTCCCGTTCCATGTTTGTGATGCCTATTATTTCATACCAGAGCAATATCACTTTAAATCTAGGGGAGAATGCGAAAGGGTTTGTGACTAGATAAGGAAGCACACAACCATGTCCAGTGCTCTCCACGAGGGGCTTTAGGAGGGGCGGCCAGCCCCGAATAAAAATTGCAGCCCCCTGAAAAAGTGACCACCCCCTTAAAAAGCAACCCTTCCCTCAAAAACCACTGCTATCATACTGGAGGCAAAACATAACATACATTTTTTTCCTTTTGGCAGGGAACAATCATATATTTGTCTTTGATCAATTGTGATTAGCAATCGTGTATGCGCTTTGCACGTGGCCACCCCTTTTTTTGAAAATCTATGGAGAACACTAATGTTATATATGTGACCTTATTTTCTGAACAACATGATATATCGCATATGATCTAAGATTGCCTTTTTCTACAGTAACCACTTCCTTTCATGTTGCATCCATCATACTCTTCAATCTGTCACCAAGACATGAGAACCCTGGCCATGGTTCCTTCAGTGCTGACCTTCACAATGTCCATACAGGAATTCAGCCTTGAAACTACTGGTTTACCATATCTGTTACCACTTAATTGGCTTTGGAGGTTGCCAGTGTGCCTCTTGTGAATGCTTTTATTGAGGACTTTTGTCAATAAAGACATTAGTCAATAGGAGCATAATAAAACTTCCCTTCCCATGGTTATTGCAGTGAGTTTCACCAGACTGCCTGCCCCAGGGCTAATACTGCAGTACAGTTGACATATAAACAACCTCAGTTATACGTCTCTACCTGTTACGTCATTTTGATCCCCTGTTCAAAGTACAGAATGTACAGTAGGGCACTAGCTGCACACATTCTGTTTGTGTAAAGATTATCTCACAGGGTAGAGACGTGGCGACAGTACAGAGGGGAGGTGGATACATCCCTAATCTACTTCTAAAAGTTCCCCATTTTATAATGAGGGCAAAAGGTGTTTAATCCATAGATTTCCATAGGGGGTCAGAAGAGGTGCGTCTTTGACTGAATGGTGGAGCTGTTTTGATCATTTTCTTTCACAGATAGTTATAAAACTATTAAAATTTTGTTAATCCCTTCACAAGACACGCAAAAATGTTGGGGTCTACCTGATATTCAGAAGGTTTTTATTCATAAGGGTCAATATTCATAAGGTTCATTATTCATGTGGGTCTTTATTCATAATCGTAAAAAATGGTTCGTCGTTCATAAGGTTCGCCATTCATAATAGAAAAAAAGGTTCGTTATTCATAATTGGAAAAAAGGTTCGATATTCATAATAGGAAAAAAGCTTCGTTATTCATAATTGGAAAAAAGGTCCCATAGTCATAATAGGAAAAGGGTTTTAATATTCAAAATATGGGAAAATGCGTTTTTACAGCTTTAAAGGCTTCCTGTATCTCGTGGAAGGGGGCACATCTTTAAAACTCGCAGAGATGATAGGCCAATGTGTCGTCTACAACAAGTTGACTGCGGTTTTATATGATCTATTTAGATTGGCTGTAATTGGCCTTTCAAAGAGACTGGATTATGAATAGCGAACCTTATTCTTGATTATGAACAACGAGCCCCTTTTCCGTCCGGTTATGAATAGCGCCCAGGTCCGTACACCCAGATCTGTAGCCAGGCAGGGGAATGTGCTTTAGCTCTGTCCACCCCTGTGCCTCCTATACCTATAAACGGCTTTTCATAGGTGAACGGGGGAACCCCCCCCCCCGAAAAAGTTTGCAAAGCATGGTTTCATTCTTCCAAAAAATAACATGTTATTCGAGATAGTATCAATAACAAGAATTCTTAATTTGGACCAAACCATCCGTTCTATGTCATAACTGTCATATATTGTTTATGAAGTTGCATGTATACTATTGCAAATTTTCTCCATGACTGTCAAGCTTTTATTTCTTGATAATTTCAAAATTCAACCTAGGTTTACTGGGTAATTCGACCACTGGTCATGGCCAATTCATACTACGTGAGGCGTCATGGTTTAAATTTTTTTCAGGCTCATGCTCCTATACCTCAATGGGGGAGATTCTAATTGTAAAATGTCACACTGCCATTATCAGTTGGCGCTTAGAGTACGAAGAACTTTCTTTTGCTAAAAATGAGTCCTTAATATATTGCCGGGAGAGTAAGTTGCTCCATGACATTTGCTTCATGGTTTTTTCATGTATCAAAAATTTTAACTTTTTAAAAAGGATGAATAGGGAATTCGTTTATTTGGTAAAATCACAGAAGTCTTAACCACCGATGATCGCAAAAGTCGCTAAAGTCTGGTCTTCTTATTACACTACCCATGCAGCATGTGTGAGGATTAAATAAATGTAAAATGCGATAATTTTTACCTTCGAAGCTGCTTCAGTGTCTAATCAAACATGATTTGGCTGAAAGCTCTGAAGGCATACCCAGCCTGTGTTCAATTCAGGGGCGGCGCCACAGGGGGGGCAGGGCAGGCATTTGCCCCCCTATGGTTTTCTACCCAAAAAATAAAATTGTCTAAATAACGTTTTAAGACACATAATTTTTGTAGGGGGTGGGGTGAGGTGTAACAGTATCATGGAATAAATCTTG
>JAIZAY010000624.1:0-36153 GCA_029531755.1 Holothuria leucospilota
TTTTTAGCTGGGAAGGCGCGGTCGCAAACAAATGGAAACGACCAGACCTAGACCTACTTATCAACTACAACACAAGCACGCTATAAGGTTTTATACACAATTGCAATATATAGTACAGCTATCACACAGTGATACAAGTTGAGCACGTAAAACGACGAGAGCGAAACGAAAACACGTCCCCTCCAGTCGAAGGCATGAACTGAACTGTGAATTTCTGTAGAGCATGCCGAAACTTGCCCTAGCGTGACGTCATACCGAATCGGTCTATTGCGTAGCGGATTTCATTTATGTGCTTTTTAAGTGCATCGAAACGGCACATAGAAACAAAAACTCAAACCGGATCGGGCAGAAACATAAAGCAAACTATTTACAAACAACTAAATCAAACAGAAAATTATGTTCATTACAATAATAGAACTATATGTACAGATATTTACACACACATATACACACATATACATATTTACAACTAAGTACCTCACAAGCCACCTATGTACAAACACAGTCCCACTTACAAATCATAGTAGTTTCATATTTACAAAAAACACAAAAAAAACAAAACCGAAAAAAAAAATTTTTATTTACAAGTTGACTACCAACACCGGATTCCGCCCTCCACTGAACACAAAGTGGACCCCATCGCCTAACCGAACGCCGAACCTTGGCAAACGAACGAAGTCCGACTCCACCCTCAATCTTAAACCTCCAGCCCTCACCGACGCCAGGACGTACATCAGCAGGCCCTGCCCACCCCCCTGAAATACAATGTTACATCGGTCTCTCCATAAAGCCATCTTTATGGAGGCCGAAACAAAGGTAAGTATGTCCCTGAACACTTGTAGTGCATGGCGGAGGTGAAAGACCATACAAAGCATAGTCCTTGGCTGACCGCCCAGGTGTTACACAGACGTTATGCGCGTCAGTCCAAGGACTTGAAAACATTCCCAGAATAGGGCCACATAGTCACACTGCCAAACACATGTGACACACTCTCGCCACTTGTGGGCATCTAGTGCGGGTGGCAAATGCCAATCTCCAAGACGCCACCCGAAGGCGCTGAGATTAGTTACAAATAGTCGTCATGTGCGATTCGCCACATACAGGGTCCTCACCTGCGGTAATCTAATGATCTGTCTGTGGACTACACGCCACACTTCCGGCCCTGAAGCAAGTTGTTGGATTGGACCTGGCCAACCATATTCATCAAAAACAGCCCGGATAATAGGTCCCTTGCACTTGACTGTGCGAAACACTCGCCCACTGTTGACATAATAGCGGAGCCGTTTCCCTCATTTGACTGTATGCCCCCCGTGGGTCTCTCCAGCTGTGGGGTTCACCTGTTACTAAACAGGGAGGGAAGGAACCGACGGAATGATAATCCACCCCTCCCTCCCCCCCCCCAAATAACGGACGAAAATAGGCCAAAAGGCATTCTGCTGTCCACATAAACACTGTTAAACACACTTGGTCAGGAGAAAACGGAGCTTGGAAGGAAAAATGCACAAGGCCCACACCCCTCCGCGCCTAAGATTCTGGTATAACCACCCCTCTTCTAAACCAGCTGCACGTCCCCCCTAACGACCATAAAAAAACTTAAGACACAGCCCTCTCGAGTCGCACCAAGACACCTTCTGGAGCAGCCAGAACAGTGCCCGGATACCACAAGTGCGAAGAGAGGGTAAATAAAACGATTGGTAACTGTAACCTTTCCCAACAGGCTAATGTGGCGATCGCCGAAGTCCTTCAACCTAGCCTCCACTAGGTCCACTCTCTCATTCCAGGTAAGTAACTCGGGTGAACCATAACCAAACCATATGCCATTGATCTTTATGGCGTCGTCTACCCATGATGCCGCGAAGGGGCAGTTTTTTTTCGGACCCGCCACTTACCTAGACGGAGTCCTTTGGTCTTGGTGGGGTTCAGTCTGGCACCTGTTGCTCTTTGAAAGGTAGACAGCGTGCCTGTAAGGGCTCTGAAGGAAGCTAGGTCGGAGACTACGCATGTGATGTCGTCAGCATACTGGAGGCACTTGACTTCAGCTCCACCGGGTATGTGAAAAGGGGGGAGCTTTTTAAGTGCATCGAAACGGCACGTACAAACAAAAAACGAATAACTCAAACCGGGTCGGACAGGAACACAAACGCAAAACCATCCACACACCACACACCACCAAATCAAACAGGTGAAAAGGTCATCATCATCAATGTGAAAAGGTCGAAACAAAGCTTCAACTTGGAAGGCTCTAGCAAGGGATTCACTGAACAATACATAGAGTAGAGGTGACAGGGGACACCCTTGCCGTACCCCGCGTTGAACTCTGAAGGGATCCGACGGTAGGCCATTAACGATAACCCGACTATATACACTACTATACAGTAAAGAGGTCCATTTAACAAAAACTGGATTCAAACTAAACTTCTTCAAGATTTTAAAGAGGAATTTCATGCGCTTTTTAAGTGCATCGAAACGGCACATACAAACAAAAACAAAAACTCAAACCGGATCGGACAGGAACACAAAGGCAAAACTATCCACACACCACCAAATCAAACAGAAAATTATGTTCATTAGAAGAATAGAACCACACACACACACACTGACAACCCAAACACCCCACAGACCAACCCCCCCCCCGGCCACACTAAAAACAAAGACCACACACCCAAAGACAACACCACGCCGGACGGCAACACCAAGCCCGAAGGCAACACTCTCTCTTCCAAAAGAGGAATTTCATTTATTGTTCTGTTTTGACTTTGCAACACGAAAATTACTAAGTGCGCAACATTCTAACCCACCATGCTATAAAGAGCCCGGTCGTCCTCGGTTTGGACGCGTCCGTTGTTGATATACGTACAGCATAGAACGGACACGGTGAATTGCGAGACTGCAGAAAGGCGAAAATCACCCATAACCGTTATGAACCTGTTCAACAGCTGTACAACCCCTCTTTGGTCAGGGAAAACGGAGCTGGTCAGAAGAAAAGTGGTGTACCAGGTTCCTAGCCAGGGGGGATTGGGCCTTGTGCACTTTCCTTCAAAGCTCCGTTTTCTCCTGACCAAATGTGTTTTTAGTGCTGTCAAAAAGAAAGTCAGATGCCGTTTTGCCTACTTTGTCCGTTATTGGGGTGGATTATCATTCCGTTGGTTCTTTCCTACCCCTGTTTAGCAACAGTGTACCTCACATTTGAGGAAGACCAACGAAAGGCATACTGTCAGATGAGGGAGACACTACGTATTTCTGTCAACTGTAGGGGACCGTTTTGCAGTCCAGTGCGGGGGACCAGTACCGGGCCATTTTTGATGACTTGGTTGGTCAGGTTCCAACCCCAACGACTATGGCGTCAGGGCAGGAAGTGTGGCGTGTTCGTCCACAGCAGGACACTCGATCACCGCCGGCGTGACCTGCTCTGTGGCGGATCGCACACGAACGCCATCGTCAACAATCTCAGAGAGCGCTCCAAGCGCCTTCGGTGGCGTCTTGGAGATGGCATTTGCTCCCGCACTGGATGGCACAGGGTGGGAGAGTGTGCCCCATGTGTTTTGGCAAGTGTGGCATTTGTGGCCCTCCTCTGAGGAGTGGTTTCAAGCTCTGGCTGATCGCCTCACGTTTTGTAACACCTGGGCGGTCAGCCAGGTGACTACACTTTGTATGTCTGTTGTCACCCCCGACCAATGCAATACAGTGTTTTCCGCGGATACTTACCTTTGTTTCGGGCCTCCCATAACCGAAAAAAGCTGGCCTTGTGGAGAGAACCCGGTGTAATATTGTGTTTAGGGGGAGAGGAGGAAAGCCTGCGGACGTCGGGCCTGGCGTCTGTGAGGACGGAGATTAAGCTGAGGGTGGAGGCCGACTGGGTCGTCCGTTTTGGCCAAGGCCGACGTTCGGCAGGGAGCTTGGGGTCCACCTTGTTTTCAGTGCGGGCGGGCCGGGTGATTAGTTTTATTTGTTAAATATTGAAATTGCAAATAGTCCTACCGTGGATTGGCTTGCGTTTTGGGGTTGGTTTTTGTACATAGTTTAGCATCAGACATTTTGTTTGCATAGCGCAAGCATGTACAGATTTTTTCTGTAAATAGTTTTATGTTTAAGTTTATGGTTTGTTGTCCGGTAAGGTTTAAGTTCTACTTTGTTCCTTCGTGCCCGTTTATACGTACGTAAAAAGCCCCCCCCCCCCCCCCATGAAATATGTCCTGGGTAGGACTTAAAACTGCATCCGGTTGTGGAGTTTGTTTAAACGTGGGAGTAATGAGGTTACCCTTTGCCACAACTGCCTCCGGGGCACCCTTGGGCAAGGTGCACCTGTATTTGCCCCGGTGCTTTTTAAGTGCTGTTGCCTTTGGGCGTAGTGTTGCCCATTTGGGCGTGTGTGTTTGCCTTCGGGCGTGTGTGTTGCCTTTCGGGGCGTGATGTTGCCTTTCGGGTGTCGTGGTTGTTGCCTTCGGGCTTGGTGTTGCCCGTCGGCAGTGGTGTTGCCTCTCGGGCGTAGTGTTGTCCTTGGTGGTGTGTTGTCCTTTTTGTTTTTAGTGGGGCCGTGGGGAGGTTGGTCTGTGGGTGTTGTTTGGATTGTCAGTTAGTGTGTGTGGTTCTATTGTTGTAATGAACATAATTTTTTTGTTTTGTTTTGGTGGTGTGTGGATAGTTTTGCCTTTATGTTCCTGTCCGATCCGGTTTGTGTTTTGTTTTTTTGTTTGTATGTGCCGTTTCGATGCAATTAAAAAGCCCCCCCCCCCCCCACCCCATGAAATATTCACTAAATCGTGAAAACAGTTCCCAAAGAAAAAAAAAAGAGAAATCGTGAAAACTTCTTTTACAATTTCAAGGTAAATAGTTTATTGGTGGTTACAAAGACTCGTTTTCTCTGCAGCAGGTGGATAGTGTTTGGTATTATGTTTGTCATCCGGCGGCGTCTTTTGTTTTGTGTTTGCGTGCCGTTTCGAAACGTAAAATAGTATTGCCCTGGTGTTCAGGTATGGTAGCGCACTTTAGCAAAACACTGGAGATTGCGGAGACAAAGAAGGAAACATAATCGAAAATGACGTTGTAACTCCTTTGGGAGTTCTATTTGGTTTTCGCCCCTGGCTCTTCTCCAGAGAGTCAGGGGACTTTTGGAAAAAATGACACAGATATCGACTCGTGCGTTTCTTTTTTGTAACTTAACTTGCGAATTTCTGGTGATCAGCACAATTTGGTGAAAATTTTGCCACGTTTTTTACAGGTACCGTTGAGCGATTTCAAATCTTGAGCGTCGTAATGTTGCGCACTACATGACGCTAGAATCTTACAGCAAAAAAGCAGTAAAGAGAGCAATTCTTTTGGAGAGTATAATATTTCCTGTGAACTACTAAAATAAATAACTATGCACCATAGCATGCACCATGCCTTTAAAAGAACGAAGACTTTAAAACCCGCCTTTAAAAGAACGAAGACTTTAGAGCAACTGAACAAAAATGAAAATTAAGGCAATATATTTTCATACCTGTGCAAATATGTATTTCTTACCACCCAGAATAAAAATCTGTTAAACATACAGACATTAGTTACGACTTAGGCTCTGACAGTTGTACATAAGTACAGGAATGTGCATAATGAACACTAATATCAAGATAACCTTTAATAAACAACTTGAAATATTAGAAACCTTCCGTGCAACCCCTGTCAGAGCTTATAACACACTTCATTGTACTGGCTCACTTACTCAAAGTGAGCCACATCCCCCCTGGCTGTCATTGTTTGCAGAACATTCCCACTTGACTCCCTCAGTAATTAAGTTTTCGCATAGCATTTGACCCACAGTACAAACTGAAAGCGTCACATGTAGAACCCAGTGGAGTTTATATATAGCCTGACATATACATTATACAGATAGCAAGCTTAAAGGGAAAATGCAGTCACCCCAATAAAGAATTGTATATAGTAGACTATCCTATTGGCTCTTGAGAATCATGTGACCGTATTTTTCTCACTCAATTGTAAAATTTACGAGGAGCAAGTGCTTGGTTTATGCAATATTTATGTCTTAAAATATCATGAAAGATACTTGGAACAGAAATAAGACAAAATTTGTGACATTTAGCTATTGTTTCAAAATAAGTTTGGGGGTGACTGCTTATGACCTTTAAGCATATAGCTAGCTGTCAACCCAACAAGTCAAAGTACTTCCCTGTACCTGATGTGATGTACAGCATGCAGTGCCCCACTACAGGATGTTACTCTTTTTACTTCTCTGCCACAATTAACTCATGACAGAGTCAAATAGCGCCCCCCTTATTGTATGAGTGGTGACTCCCAGGAAATTGTAAATACTGAAATAAGTATATGACATAAATCATATATTGTAGCAACCAGATTATGCTTCTAGTGAAGGATAAATTACCAAACAGTCTCTTTGGTTATTTTGGTTATTTTTTTTACCCTATCAGAAGTTTTCTCATATGTTAGCCACTTCAATTCTCAGACACCAGCAGGCTGGAACCCAATTACAGTTGCCATAGAGGAGACAGTTGTGTTGGTAAGCCGATACTGATGTATTGATGTACTCTTTGTTAGATTATTGAAAGACATACTGTTGTTGTATGCTGAGGTATACCTTCTCAGTTACAATTTCATTGGACAAATTGCGGCTCCATTCAGAGTCACAACTAATAGAGCCACAGGTACCCGACCCCAAAATATTCCTCTTGCCCAAGCCTACTGTACAGTTAAGCCCTGTTTAGATGATCATACATTACATTTGCCAGTGAACATTGTTATGCAAATGTATGATACTCTTTCACAGATTCCTGAATGAAACATGCAGTGCTCAGGACTTACTTAATATGCAAAATGTCCATGTGCCATATAGTTTAGTCCTAAACTTCTCCAACTTAATTGTCCTAAATTAAGCTGATTTGTGCTGAATGTCACTCTAAATCAAACAATATAAATTCAGGGGATGATTTCTGTTACCAAGGATATACATTATGACTAAATGTTTTGAATATTCATTGGAAAGATGAAACATGCAGCTAAAACTGATCAACACCGCCTTACATATGTTACATGTACAACTTTGTTGAGAGGCCTGCATGTCTCACTCTCTCATACATTTCTTCGTGGACATGCATCGTCATGCACATGTAGGCCCCTCTAATGACGTTTTGAACAAATGTATCGTGTTGTTGAGGGGGCCTTAGAGTAAATGCATTGTTGACATTTGCAGATCCAAGATGACTCATAAGGAGTGAGCTCCGTTATTACGAGAGTCCAAGGCCAAGTCTTGCCACACCTAAGCATCAGATGGTAACTGTTATGTTGACACATTCAGTAATGGCAAAAATCATCAAAAGTGCCCCTCTTTGGTTTACTCATTAATTTTTAATGAGTTTGCTGATAAGGACAGTTAATTTTCCCACGACTTGGATTTTACAGGGAATTCTATATACTCACTGCTCACTGGATGAGTTCTGGTCTGTGTACAATTCTCTGAAAATACAGGTTTAAGGTACTTAAAGACCTACTGTATACCCATCTGAAGCCTGATGGCTCTCTAGGTAGCTCTACCTTACCAACACTCAAAAAGTACTGTAATTAATCGACCTAATCAATCTATAAGGTACATTAAGTGCGCCCACAAGCAGTCACTTCACTTCAGACTGATATTTAGTTTGTAAACTTCAAATAGACACTTAATGATACAAATGATCTTTGCATCCAGACTGTACAGAAATTTTTGACGAGACTCCGGCCTTTGCTTGGATTTTTTAGTGAAACCTGAAAAGTTTTTCTAGTGGAATTTGACTTTTGACCCCTTTTTTATTTTTTGTACCCAACATTGCCCCTTTTCTTCCTAGGTGACACTATATAACACCTGCGTGTTGGGGTGTCGTAAAACCCCATCTAACTAACTTTGCATCAAGATATGTGTAGCTTAAACTCACCCTCATTGAAAACTGACTTGAAGAGTATAAGCTTTATTAACTGTCACAGGGTCTTCATTTGTAGGGTAAAATTGATAGGCCTACCTAAACACCTTAAAAAAGCCAATTTTATATCACCTGTACAGTAGTAGCACAATAATTTTTACCACTGTCCAGGGAATAGTAATTTTATAGTACCCTTTAAAACTAATTCCCTAATTAGATAACCACAAGCAATTAGGACAGGGAGTTGATAGTGACAACTTACACTTCACTTGTTACAGTTAAGGTCACTTCTTGTGAGCCTGTGTAGGCCAAAGTAGCAAGGTTGTTGAGGACTAATTCAAAGAATGTGCAGAAGCTTGCCAGATTCTTTACATTAGATTGTCAAAGTGTTGCAATCATTTAAAAGTACAAATCAAATTAAAATGTGGGCAATCAATCTCTCAAGGTAATCATAACTTGCGATCTCAATTACATGTGGGGTGGTGATTAAGAGTGATGACGAAACAGACAAGACTTTAATCTAGCCCCGCAGTACTGTACATCATGTTTGAATGTATTGCTTGCTTATACTACTTTTTTGGTATCCATACAAAGCTCAGTTCCAAAACAACAAAACTGACAGGAAGAAATAATATTCACAAATGACACACTTGGCAGGAGTTCTGTTACGCTATCTAAAAAAGCCTAATCATTATAAATGTTACCATCCACTATAATCTATCAAGTCCTTATATGCAGGGTTCCTAGCTTGGAATTCGTGTTTTTTATATGGAATTTTTCTTGTCTTTTCATACTCCTTGCGATAGGAATCCCTGGCTCCTTTTCCTAACATATTCCACTGCTGAAAAAAATGTGCCATCAGTTCCCGTGATTCTGCATTACTCAATGACTTTTCTTCCCTCTCCTGTTTCATTTTTTTCCAAACAAAATGTAAGGCTGGGTTACAGTTTGATACTTTGGTTTGGGCATACTTGCGTTGTTTTTGCAAACAACGTTTTTTAATTACATGTGTACATTACATTACATTGTCATTACATGTGTACGCCTAAAATGCTTCTGTGCCAAAGTTGGATGCGTCACATATTTAAGATCATGCAGACTGAGAAGAATGTACTTTAAAATTATTTTGGTCTAACAGTTTTCCCTCCTTCAAGCACTCTAGAACGAACTTAAAAGTTAAGAATGGGAAAACCTGCTTTCATTGCTAACCGTACTGATGATGGGATGACTTTTTTGGATGCTATTGTTGGATTCACTAACACCATGTACTGTCTGGTAGAAGCACCTACTGATGGTAATTTGTCTTTTACTGTTCCCGATGCTCCCTTAATCAGTTCCTGAAATGTATTATGCGAATAACAGATGCCATTCATTTTTGGAATAGCTCCACAAAGAATAAATGAACATGACTGAAAAATACCTTTTTGTTGGTCAGTAGCTAGTTTTTGCGCACCTTCACTTGTGACATGCTTTAAAATATCATTTACTTTAATGTTCTCTGGGATTCCAGACAAGACTACATGATATTCAATGTACATTCAAAGTGCCTTGGACGCTTTTATGCTACACTGTGAGCCATCACCTTTACTAATGGAAAATGATAAACACTTATACATGTTGTTAAAAAGAGATCAAATAGGATCCAGCCGGTTTGCACCACCATGACTTGTGTGATGATAATAAAAGCGATTATGCAAGTAATTGGCATGTTCTCCACCTTCACTTTGGAAGCGTCCAAGGCTGAAGGGTAATGAATCCATTAGCAAAGGTCCGTCCTGGGTATGACGTTAAACTACATCCAGGTAGGGTGAGGAGGTCGTGTGTGGCGAGTAGTTTGTTCCCGACTATCGCCTACAAAATGAACACAAAAGACTGTTATTACTCATGCTACGACTGGCGGGTTGTCGGCGCCACAAAACCGAGCATCCTCCCCCCTCCATGGTTGTCCCCCGGTAGGCTGGGGGTTGTAGAATATGCCCACGGTATTTCCCGCCTGTCGTAAGAGGCGACTAAAGGGAAACCAAACTTGAACTTGAACCATACTTGAAAATATATTTAAACTTTGAACTTTTTATCGAGTTGACCGACACTATATAACACATACGTGTTGGTGTGTCGTTAAATCTCATCTAACTAACTAACCATTAGCAAAGGCACAATATCAATAAATTTCATCATGTACGGTGTTAAGTTTTGTGACCCATAGCGTAGCTTGAATAATTGGTAAAAACACTCAGCGTGATACTTATAATCCTTCTTATCTTCTTGAGTGTAACCAAATATGTAATCATTGGGGTCAAGTGATCCTTCTTTTGCCATGGATCTCAATACTGGAAGTGGGTCTTTTCTCATTATGGTGTACATAGCAAAAAATGATTCCATATCCCACTCACAAGTTCAAATACTGTTAGATGTGCCTGTAAATTCAACTTGTCAATAACACATACTTGCAAAGAATTTCTTACAATTCGTGTTGGGCATACATTTTTTAAGGCATGGGGGTACATATCTTCTAAACCAATAGGTGCTGGAGACAAAATTGTAACTGCATGATCTTTATTTAATTTGATGGGGCATGGCTTTCCCATTTTGTCCAATGTTACAGAAAAATTACCTTGCTTAACTCCTCTTTTGTTGATGTTTGACACCAAAGCTGATACCTTGTTGTCGATATATGTTGACCTATCGTAGGTACCAGATTCATGAACTTTGTTAGCGTCAGACATTATGTCCTCAACTTCAAGAGAGAGCAATTTTTCAACAGACCGTGCAACACCATGCATAATGCACAAGACTGCATTACTGATAGGAATACAGGGGAGCAGAGTATCAGGATGCTGTCTGTTCACCATAAGTTTCAAGTCAGTACGCAACCCTGAGACTTATGATATTAAGCCCTTTTCTTTACTAGACATATCAACATATATATTCCATCCAAACTTTGAATTTGGTCCAAGATTTCCACTACCATCAAGAACTGCTTCTAAAAACATCTCATCTCCACAAAATAGAAAATATGTCCATCTCGTGTTTTGTCGGAGAGAAATTGTTGAAGCCACGGAATACAGTTCTCCTCTATGTTATCTCCTGAATCTTTTTCATAAAATATAGCTAATGGAAACACTTCCTTTGGGTCATGGTAAGATACTCCATGAAGTGCAGCATCATTGTTGAGTATACTCAATGCAATGAATTTGCTTTGTCTCCCACCTATTTCCCTCCCGTCCCCATACAATTTCCAATACTTTGGGCCAACATTCCAATAATACTTAAAGCATAATAAGTCTAGGAGTCTGTACGGATTGATCCGCCATCCTGTTGGTGTTCTTTGGGGTTGCAGAGTAGACAAGAACTCCCTTAAATAGCCAGTTTTTTTAATTCTTTCCATCTTTTGAGAAGGAATAACTCCTGGTAATAATTTTCTAAGCTCTTCAACTAATCTGTTGTGAATACTCTCATATTCGTCAGAAGTACTACACTGTGCCAGACCTGAAGACGTTATTTCAACAGACAGACCCTTATCTCATCCTGGACTTTCTCAAGGAAAGTGACCTTTATAGGACGTTTTGACATGACTCCCGGCCCCCCCCCCCCCCCCAGCCCCTTTTTTTTTTTTTTTGCCCCCCCCGCTTGTACTTGTCGTCATGTTGACATTTTCAAATAGGATTCATGACCTTCATCACTTGCCCTTTTTTATGCTAACTTTCTCCCAAATTTACTTTTACTTTTTTACTTGCTGACACTATATAACACATTCGTGTTGGTGTGTCGTTAAACCCTATCTAACTAACTAACTCAACTAATCTAGTGCCTCTATAATTCTCTTCAATGTTAATGAGGTCTTCTTGAACAGATAAGCATTTGCTATTCTCAAATACAATTTCTTCTAGGAGGTTCTGAGCATTTTTAGTATTTCTTTTGAGTGGTACATTTGTAAGGATCTGTACTATTTCTAAAGGGGAGGGGACACCCCCTCCCCTTAGACCCCTCCCCCATGCTAGCAGTCACAGAATAAACTACATGGCCCCCATGAGACAATCCTGGCTATGCCACTGGAAAGTGAGTTTAGAATGGTCATTCATAGCAACGCATCTACAGTTGTCCTAGGCCCTATTGAATCTTAGCTGTCATCACTTCACATGTCACAGCTTATCATAGATTGCACATAGCAATACAGTCTATAGTTTTTCAAGCAATGTTGGTTATTAATAGACCATTTCCTGTTATTTGAGCAGCAAAAAAATTCAAAATATTTTCCTTCACCACAACCCTATTAATTAAAATAAAATGAAGCCTGAGGTGAAATTTCTGTCTAAGACATTAATTATAGTGACTTTCTGAGGAAGTTACATGACAAAATTAGTGGAAAGGGCAACTTGGCAAGTGCCCACACTTGCCACCAATGATGGGCACTGCAGCACCAGATCGCATATACATGGATCAGATTTCCACTTTGGTCTGTTGGATAAATTGATGTGGCATCCGAGACCTGCCATAGGGCATTCTTGTGTGAGTTTACGGGAACACCTCCTTAGAGATCTTGCACATTGTAAACTTGTAACCATTACAGTGAGACTCTTAATTTTCTCAAAGCAACTAAGTTCTTTTCTTTAGGGGAGAATGTGTAATTTTGTACAACACCTTTGAACAATCTAACTGAACTAATGGCCAACTTAGTGTTGAGGAAGAGATGCTGTAGATGACATGGAATATATTGGTATTTCAAACCATTGTAACTACAACATTTTGAATTAAACCAATTAGTTATATCACAGACCAGCTACCTGTGTCATGCAAATGGGCACATAGGTAAAGGTGGTTTCAATATGTGGGGGAGGACGTGCATTTACTAACAGGAGGATGCCAGGCAAAGGACTCTATCCACCCCCTTAACAATACCACTACAATTCACTCACACAGAGATGAAATCATAGAGTACTTTAAAATTCACAGGTTGTGAGAGTGGAAACCTTTTATGGGTGGTGAAATAAAGTATATTTATTAGTGCCCCATGCAGTTTCATTACATGATAATGTTTGTGAATCCTAATAATTGGTCTTTGTGTACTTGCATCTAATTGAGGATCCTTGGCACTGGCTGACCTGTCCAACTAAGCTACCCATGAGTCCTAATACACTCTGAGTCTACAACATGCTATCTTAAAACAAGAATACATCTGAAAATTTCACCCACAAAACACCATATATAAAGAAAAGTTTTTTTGCGTAAAGATTCAGAAAAATAAATTAGGATAAATATAGGAAAACATACCCAAAATCATACAAATATAGGAAATATAGGATTTTTGAGAATTTGTAGGAAATATAGGATCACTTTGAAGCCTGCACCTACTGAATTTGAAGGATTAGTTTCATGCACAAGTGACATATCTGCCTCATTATCTTTACCTGCACCTGTAAATGAGCTAAACATTTTAGGGTAAAGGTGAAGGTCTTCCAGATGTGGATACCCATCAATTAAGGCATACTGCTGACCAACTTTAACAATGTTAAACCAGAATGCAAAAATGCATTGAGGTTTCGATGATATATGTTCTATTCCAAATAATGCCATGATGTCCCATATCTTTCAGTCACTGGTCAAAATTTCCCAAGATCATCATCTGGGGTTACGAGAGGTCAAAAAGCAAAATTTCCCAAGAATTCCCAAGATAGTCATCAGGGTCACCAAAGGACAAAATGCAAAATATCCCAAGTATTCCCAAGGCCTAACGTTACAGTATAGCCTAGAGGCGGGGGTTTTTTAAGTGCATCGAAACGGCACATACAAACAAAAAACAAAACTCAAACCGGATCGGACCCGGAACATAAAGGCAAAACTATCCACACACCACCAAATCAAACAGAAATTATGTCCATATACAACAATGAGAGACCACAAACACTGGACAACAACCCAAATACCCCACAGACCAACCTCCCCCTGGCCCACACTAAAAACAAAAGACCACACACCCAAAGACAACACCACCAGCAGCCGAAGGCAACACCAAGCCCGAAGGCAACACCAACGCCCGAAGGCAACCACTAAGCTGCCGAAAGGCAAACACCACGCCCGCAGGCAACGACAGCACTCCCAAGGAATGCAAACACCAACGCCCGAAGGCACACTCTACACCCAACACGCCCGCGAAGAGCGAACACCACGCCCGAATGCAACACCACGCCCTAAGGCAACACCACGCCCGAAGGTCAACACCACGCACCGTAAGGCAACAGCACTTAAAAGCACCGGGGCAAAGTAGCAGGCATCAACCTTGCCAAGGGTGCCCCGGAGGCAGTTGTGGCAAAGGGTAACCTCATTACTCCCACATTTAAACAAACTCCACAACCGGATGCAGTTTAAAGTCCTAGCCTAGAGGCTATGCTAAATACTTGGCAAGGCCGTAAGTAACATTAGCCGAGGTCTAGCCTAGGCCTAGCTATAAAGTATAGAAACACTAGCTCTAAGGGCCCTATGCACAGCTGGTCACAGCAAATCTCTCTGTAAAATACCTACAAACTTAGGATGATTGAGTACCTAACATTTGACAGGCAATAACTGCTTTAGACTAGCCCTAGCCTAGGCCATAGACTATTTACAGTAACCTAGGCCTACCTCTAATAAGTAATATGCAGCCCCATTACTGTACTACAATTAGGCTAGCCTGTACTGTGGCCGTTAGGCTAGGACTTAGTCAACAGAAGGGACTAGGACTTTGAAGTTTGTCTATGCCTAGCCCATAAACCTGGACTTCTGCATTAGATTTATGTACTGAGTCTAACGTTATTGTGTGGTGTAGGCTATGTAAAGTTGTTGGTTCTGTAACAACACTTAGGCTAAGGCCTAGGCTAGGCCCCAACTGTTAGGACTAGGCCTACGTTAAAACTTGATCTGCCTGGGTAAATTTTCCACTAAAGTTACTCATACTACTCTGCTACTCTGAAGAGGAGCCATATTACAACATACTGTGATATTCCTGCTGTAATTTTTATTTATTCGATTTCTTGGTGCTATTTTTTCCAATTCAGTTACAGTCAAATCTAACATTTAACGTTGGGCTACTCAACCAGCTCCTCAGGACCTTGGCCAGGAGTCGTCTGTCACTGCACTTCAGAAACTAGCTTTTAACACAGGTTTTTGATTGGTTTGAAAGTGGATCTGTTTACAACTGATCAATCCAATGATTATGGTAGCTTATATGGAATGTCATGTATCTGTCTGCAAACTATCTACTGTATTGGTTTAACATCAACTTGTTGACAAACAATTTAACCAATAACATAACAAGCATAGATTACTGGGCTCAAATAAAATACACTACAGTACTGTACAGAAACAGTGAAATACTGTAGTCTATTCTCAGTCTTTTGATATGTTGGGCTAAAGAATAATAAAAGTTCATGATCAAGGACCTATTTAGTCATTCAAAATTTGGATTATCCAAGGAAAGATCCTGTATTCCCATATTGACAATGATTTTTCCACGTACTGAATATGGAAAGTCCGTGCTGGTTGGGAGCTGTGTCTCAGTGTTTGACCCCCCTGGTGACCCCAGATGACTTTTGACCCCCCACTCAAAAATGATAGAGTTCTTCCTCTTACTATAAGGTATCAAACATACAAGGTTATGAAATTTATCCAAGCTTCCTACCTTCCGAGATATCGTGTTAACAAGGTTTTCAAGTTTGACCCCATGGTGACGAACCCAAGATGACCTTTGACCTCCAACAAAATGATAGGGTTCTTCCTCTCACCATAACGCATCTACATACTGATAGTATGAAAATTCATCAAGCTTCCTACCTCAAGAGATTGTGTTTAACATGTTTTCAGGTTTTGACCCCCGGTGGACCCCAGGTGGACCTTTGACCTCCACCAAACATTAGGGTTCTTCCTCTCAATATGGGGGATCCATGTACCAAGTTTGAGAACTGTCAGAGCTTCCTTCCTTGAGATATCGTGTTTAACAAAGATTTCAGAGTTTTAGACCCCCGTTTTACCCCAGATGACCTTTGACCTCCACCAAAAAGTGAAAGGGTTCTTCTCTTACCATAAAGCATCTACATACAAAGTATGAAATTCACCCAAGCTTCCTACCTCAAGATATTGTGTTAACAATGTTTTCAGGGTTTGACCCCCGGTGACCCCAGGTGACCTTTTGACCTCCACCAAAACAATAGGGTTCTTTCTTCTCCAGTATGGAGCATACATGTAACCAAGTTTGAGAACTGTCAGAGCTATCCTTTCTTGAATATCGTGTTAACAAAGTTTTTCAGGCTTCGACCCCCCGGTGACCCCAGATGACCTTTGACCTCCACCAAAAAATGATAGGGTTCTTCCTCTTACCATGACGCATCTACATACAAAGTTTTAAAGAACTCATCCAAGCTTCCTACCTCACTCAAGATATTGTGTTAACAATGTTTTCAGGGTTTTGACCCCAGGTGACCCCAGTTGACCTTTGACCCTCCCCAAAAACAATAGGGTGCTTCCTCTCAATATGGGGCATCCCTGTACTACATTTGAGAACTGTCAGAGCTTTCTTTCTTTCTGAGATATTCATGTTTAACATGGTTTTCAGAGTTTGACCCCCGGTTGACCCCAGGTGAACCTTTGACCTCCACCAAAAGTGAAAGGGTTCTTCCTCTTAATATGGGGCATCTATGTACTAAGTTGTGAGAACTGTAAAGAGCTATTCCTTCTTGAGAATATCGTGTTAAACAAAGTTTTTCAGAGGGTTTGTACCCCCCGGTGGACCCCAGATGACCTTTGACCCTCCACCAAAAATGATAGGGGTTTCTTCCTACTTACCATAACGCATCTACATACTAAGTATGAAATTCATCCAAGCTTCCTACCTCAAGATATTGTGTTAACAATGTTTTCAGCGGTTTTTGACCCCTGGTGACCCCAGGTGGACCTTTGACCTCCACCAAAAACAATAGGGTTGTCTTCCTCTCAATATGGGGCATCTATGTAACTAAGTTTGAGAACTGTCAGAGGCTATCCCTTCTTGAGATACCATGTTAACGAAGTTTTTAGGGTTTGACCCCCGGTGACCCCAGATGACCTTTGACCTCCACCAAAAATTATAGGGTTCTTCCTCTTACCATAACGCATCTACATACTAAGTATGAAATTCATCCAAGCTTCCTACCTCAAGTTATTGTGTTAACAATGTTTTCAGGTTTTGACCCCTGGTGACCCCAGGTGACCTTTGACCTCCACCAAAAACAATAGGGTTCTTCCTCTCAATATGGGGCATCTATGTACTAAGTTTGAGAACTGTCAGAGGTTCCCTTCTTGAGATATCGTGTTAACGAAGTTTTTAGGGTTTGACCCCCGGTGACCCCAGATGACCTTTGACCTCCACCAAAAATGATAGGGTTCTTCCTCTTACCGTAACGCATCTACATACAAAGTATGAAATTCATCCAAGCTTCCTACCTCGAGATATTGTGTTAACAAGGTTTTCAGGTTTTGACCCCTGGTGACCCCAGGTGACCTTTGACCCCCACCAAAAACAATAGGGTTCTTCCTCTCAATATGGGGCATCTATGTACCAAGTTTGAAAACTGTCAGAGTTTCCCTTCTTGAGATATCGTGTTAACGAGCAAAGTGTCACAAACACACACACACACACACATACACACATACACACACACACACATACACACATACACACACACGCACATACACACATACATACACACGCCATCATGACCGCATAGGTTTCTCTTTTCATCGAAACCAAAAAAATGATCAGGTCTCATTACAATTGCCCCCGTTAAGTTCGTATTCAACCCCACACATAAATATATCTTCTATTTGGAAAGGAGGATTTTGTGGGTTCTTGGCATCTTTCATTCCCAGCTCAAAAAGGAAAAATTTGGGAAGAGTTAAATTCACTTCAGTTATCTGCAGTTTACATTTGCAGTGAGTACAAGATGTTGAGAGGAACTGCACTCTCTTTTTGAACTCATCTCATCAAGGGCACAAATTTGGACAAGAGAGGGATATTATATCAATTGTGTCATGAAGGTCGAATTGCACATTGCATGTATGGCAGAAAGCGGTAACATTAAAGAGACTCTGAAAGGCTGGCCCTCCTTTGCTAGCCATCTCCTTTAACCCTGAAATAAATTCAGCATCATGCCTACCCTTTTCAGCACAAGTGCTAGGAATATTAGAGACAAGCCAGTTCCATACACCATCCCGCATTTCACATAATGCCAATCGTGAATCCTCCCTTGCAGAACAGAGTTAAGCTCTTTTAACAATTCACTACCTTCTATATTTTGCACGGTGTTATCAAACTTAAATATACTGTAATAATACATTTCTAATAATGCATCTACTGCACAAGATGCACCGTGATGCATTTCACAACATCTGATCAAGTTAGTAAAATATGGGAAAGTCATGGTAAAAAGTATTGTGGAAGTAAAACAAATCATGATTATAATTACACCTTCCCTGACTATGGTATGAAATTTAACTTCATTTTAGGAACTGGGATTCCTATAGGAGAATTGTTTCAAGTTTGATGTCAGGGAAGGTGAATTTTTTACCTTTTAACAGACTTAAGCAGCAATTGAAACAAAAGATCATGTCTGAATAGCAATATGCTTTTCGACATGAATAAAGCACAGTAATCACAGTTAACCAAGCTTCCTTCAAAGACATTCATACTGTAAGTGAGTACGATAACAAGTAACAGCTGTGGGAGAGAATACATACAACATATTTGTATGCATGTTTAATGAACTGGATTGCTGGGCCTCTGTCAGTATTACTTGCATCAAGATGTGCCCTGCCTTCATCAAGGTGCATACTGACACTTCTCCTACTGATGATGTGGCAGAAACTATTGTTACTAAAATTTTTCAACTGCTGCTTAAGTCTGTAGTTGTGGAAAGAGGACAGGCTTTTCGTTTTCAATGCAACTCACTTTCCAACACATTACGATAACTACCATCAATATTTACAATGTTTGTGGTAGATGCTGCTGCTGCAATGCAGCTAAGAATGTCCCCTTTCCCCAACTTAAAAGTTACCCTAGTAATAAAACGTACAGTTTTCTTTCACAACCACATCCCACTGAGAACCAAGGAGAAAATCAAGTTTGGGTATGTTTTTTTTACTGTATGCGAACATAACCTTCCTTTGCCTTGGGTGGATACCAAAAAGATCCACATCAGTCTCATGAAGGAATGCCCCTAGTCCAATAACCTTTCTGCTGTGCCTCCCAACAAGCAATTCTTTAACTTCACCTCGAAGCAGAGCCCCAAGTTGATTTTGCCTGGAAAATTTTCTAAACAGAAAGCTCTCTCTGCTGCAGTCAATTGATTGCAGAAAGGCTTTCTGAAACAACTCTTTAGAGAGTTTCATTCCTTTGTTTTCAAGGACCCACCCAACTTAATAAACTTATCCAAAGGCCCTTTGACCTTTATAGAGTGTTCTGAGAGCAGCAATGCTTCGCCAATAAAAGAACCACCCTCATATGATAAGCTGGTTATAATCCAAGGTACCGAGGAAAAGCTGTCGTTGTCAACTGCTACCTTTGATCCACACTCAATTTTTTGGCCAGTGGTGGAGAAAAGTGATGCAAACCCTTTGATATCATCTGTAAAACCAAAAATTACATACAATTTAAATACATTGGATGCTTTTGCATCATTAGCAAAATTGTTCTTGTAGGCAATTATGCACTGGCAGTGACAGTTTGTTTTTTATGGTTCATATATGCATACAGAACAGTGCTACTGTACAACTAATGTATGTCAAAGGTTTGGAATGTTTACAGAACTTTTCTATTTTTAATTTTTCTGAACTTGAGACTGTGGCATGGCAATCCCTTCTTAATTGGCTAGTGGTGCCTGAGGTGGACCTCAAAACATCAACACCCCTACCCTGGTAGTGAGTCTGAACTGTATGCATTATACAAAAGCTTGCAAGCATGCATGAAATTTATGGCAAAAGTGCTAGGAAGCTTTTGATTTATGCACATTACAGGAGTTTCACTGGATTTAAGCAAGTAATGTGCATTATTCTAAATTATTAGTATCCATTACATTAAAACCTCTAGAGCCCTGGTCATGCTAATATTATGAGCGAAAATGCTTTATCATGACTACTATATACAGTCACAAAAATGTTTTTGACACATATACAAATGAACACTTGCACAACCCAGTTAGATGCAACTTGCTAGAACTCATGGAAAGTACTTCAGTCAATAAAATAATCACATTTATTACACCGCCCTTCAACAGCACCACAGCATTTATAACTACAGCAATCTGTTTTGATTTGTTGACATCACTTCAGGATCTACCTTTTTTTTTCAGCCAGTATAGGCCTATTACTTTTATGGAAAACTCATACTCTCAATTTCCCTATAAATTGCTCAATCAGAGTTACTACATATATAATAAAATATAAATAATTTTCATCATGAGAGGAAAACTAAATTCAGTGCATGTGACGTCAGTAAGAAACACCCGTTTGCCCCCCCCCCCCCCTTCCCAAAAAAAGAAGAGACATTGTCTCATAGCATCTATTTCCCTCCTTACATTGTCTCATAGAATTTGCATTATCTTGTTATAATCTGTGTTTTATTTTGTAATTTGTAACTTTGCAACCACACTATTTTCAACTGTATGAAATGTCACAGGCTGTATACACACTTAACTACCTCTAAAAAATGTAGCAGAAGTACTGCATGGAGGTTGAGTACACATGCATATTCACCCAAATAGCTGTTAGTGGTTTCCCTGCCATATACTGATGAAAAGGGGTTTGTCAGTAATGTTCGAACATACAGGTGACTGTCTTAAAATTAAAGATCACAGCTATGTGAACCAACAAATGAATGTATCAAACCTACCTTTATGACTTTTGAGTCTGAATGACTTGCAGATCATTAGATGAGGAGATGCTAGGGGACACCTGCAGTCCTGAAGAAACAAGAACCATTGAAATCATAGCAGAAACTCATAACATTCAAAAGGAAAAAAATTAAAAGAGCTAACATTTGAAGTTTGATAAAAGGGAATTGAATGGCCTTGGTCTCATGTGCATGTAGATGTGTGGGTCATTTCATGCCATTGCACAGGAGGCCCCATTGTGGCTGATTAGTGATTACGTTATTTCCATCCAGTTCTAAAGAGTACCATGGTTTTATATGAAGGCCTTCTCAGGAGCACATGTATAATTCTTGGTTGTTTCCTTAAGTACCAAAAGGCTTCTGATAAATGAAATACCACGAAATTAAAGGCTTTACACACCTAACATTGTAATCAGGAGTGGCAAACTACTTTTTGCAATAAGAATGTAGAAGAGATAGCTAAGGTTAAAGGTTATTTGTTTTAATAATTTACGGCTAAATATTTGGAACCAAGAGTACTTTGCAAATTTACTCATTTCAGTATCTGCACTTCATATAATACAGTTTAAGATAAAAAATATTGGTTTTATGAACCCATAATGGCACTCTGAAATGTAGAAATGTATCAATTCTGAGAAAACACTGTGTTAACCTAACTGCAATCACTGACCCAAAGTAACAATCTAGATGCCTGTCATTTATACCTGTAATGTTTGTCTCCAAACTGCCAAATATCACAGTGCCCTTACAGTGCTGCACTGGTTACTTTACATATAAATATTATAAAATAGTGATCAAAGGACTTCAGAAAATAAATGCTGCAAGATAGAAAAGTATTTTTCAAGAATGGTACAGATATACTGGAAACTCGCATGGTCAAATGCATCACATGGCTTCATTTTCAAATGAAAGTGTATAGAAAACTCATAAATTTTCATATACTGTCAGAACATAGTTCTCTTGTTTTAAGTTCCTTATGGGCAACATATATGGTCTATTGGCCAAAACACCTTAAAACCTTTGCCAAAAACAAATGGTAAAATATGAGTTCTGTGCAGTGCATCCAAAAATATATACCTGCAGACTTAACAGATCTGGTTGTTGCTCTTCTTTTTTTCTTACATTTCTGAGGAGAATCAGAAGCACATGGTGTATCTAAAAAAAAAAAAAAGAAAAACCTATGTAAGTTGTGCAATAAGGACTTGAGGGACTTCTTTCATACAGATTGCCCTAGGTCATGGGAAAAATGCATACCACATCAACTGTTTCAAATTAAAAGTATAAAATACTGCAGCAGCTAAATTCCTATGTGTGTAAATGGATTTAAGTGCAGAAATGTAATAAAGAATACTGGTCTGTCTGAATGGACTTATTACTTGAAAAAAAAGCTCCTTCCTATCTGAAAATGCATGCATGAAAAAGTATTTGATGGTTGTGCCATAGGGTAAGGCAGAACATCGCTGTATGGGGGAGGGATACTTATTTGTTGCTTTGAAATGTATAACTATTGTTTATTAACTTAGCGTATCAATGTCTCTGTTCCTAGTCTAACACAACATGCTTATTATATAAATGCTATCCCATATTTATGCAGTTGTCAAGGCAACATGCGCACAGAAGTCTTGGTCAAAAGGCTTGTACTCAGTAGCAATGTGCTTTGAATTTGCAGCTTGTCATAGTACAATATAGTGCTACCTTATTCCTCCATGACTGGCTGTTTGTGTGCTGTGTGTCTGTCATTGAATTTGACCTTTTGATATAAGCTGTGAGCTAGTAATTATGTGCAACTTGAAATAACTTCATTGATTTCTCAAACTCTGTATATTTTTGCAAAAATTATCTAGGCTATTATCTAACTAAAAGGGAAAATGCATGCAATTCCCCAATTTGAATTAGTGTATCCCATCACACTAGTTCAGGAATGGCTCCTATCAATCATGTGACAACATTTTTGTTGCTTACTTCTTAAATTTATGTAGAATTACTCCTTGGTTTGCTTTCAATATTCCATGACTTTTTATAAGAACATTATGAAAAATACTGTACTTGTGAGGGAAATAAGAGATCTGTGAGATTTAGCAAAGTTTTGAAAATTAAATTGGGGGTGACTGCATTCTACCTTTAAGGCTTCTAAGTTTACTGTCTTTAAATTAGATATTATGATGAACACAAAAAACATTGTTTGAAAAGGTCCTTACTGCTCCCTCCAACTCATTGTTATGAACATCCTGGGCCTGCAACTTCTCCATCAATATCAAACAATACTAAAAATTAAAGTTAAATGCAGTATAAACAGGAGGTAGGATATAGAAATGAAAGTGTGAACTCTCGAGGAAGCAATTACTCAAAATTACTTGTTGTAACAGGTGTGAAAAATTGTTTGCTTCTGGGAGCTTTCGCCATTCTTCCTAAAAGTGCTGGATCCCTTGTCTCTTTGTGTGTTGTGGTTGTACCCTTTGACACTCTTAAATTGGCTTTGCTCATATTAAGTTAATAAATGAAAATTGTTTTAAACTAATTTCCATTCAAATTTCAATAGCCCATTCAGCTACTGTACTTGATACTAATCCTGTAGGAGTAGTAATTATGAGCTAGTACTTCCCTAATATTAGTGATATCTCAATCCTTCATCAAAAATGTAGTGTTAGAATGTTTTGCGAATGGTTTTGCATGTGAACATTCAATAAATTACTTGGTAGATTCACTTTGATTTAACTTACAACTTGTTGATCATCTCAATATTACCGAATCATCAAAAGGGCTTTAGACAGGTAGGCGCTCTCTACAAGGTGTACGTAGGAACTAGAGATTTATATGGAGTTTGGCCATATAGGTATAGTAGGACCCTTGCTGACAATTTAGCAGCTTAATTTTTTAATTGCACACATTTTACACCACTTAAAATGCATTCCTCCTTTTAACAGCTACTGTAAATTGTCTTCAGGAAATTCCATTTTTTGGTGGATTAGGAAATTAGATGTTCTGCCCCTCCCCCTTGCTACCCTTTATTTCTGAAAACTGAGAAAAATTATGTACACTATAGATGCTAAAATAGAGGATAGCATATGTACAATAGATATTTTAGGGGTTTGTATGCTCTCCAAAGTCAACTCAGTGTTACCATGGGACATTCAATGGTCTGTAAAATGGCCACTGATATTCACAGGAATAACGTGATAAGAGCAATTTTCAACAGAGGCTCCTCCTCATAATTATGGTAACTGCGGCACAGGTCTGTAGCCACACAAGGTACTGAAGGGGACCGAAATGGCTTCCAAGGGGGCGGAAAATTTTCAGGGGGGTCCAAATGTCTAAAAATGTATGTACTGTAGTCAATGGCAACTTGAAAACTTTGTAGGGGGGCCAAAAATTTTCAAGGGGGTTGGCCCCCTTGACTACGGGCCTGCTGTTGCAGCAGTGTCTTTGACCACAAGCCCTGAAGGCACATTGCCAGAGGTGAAAATGTGAGGAACTTTATCCTACCAAATCTTTCTTGACAACAGATACCAGGGGTCGAAATAAGCCTTAAACCTTTGTGGGCCTGCCGGGCCCCAAGCCCATGGAATCTAGGGGCCAAATTAGAAATCAAGGGGCCCAAAACTTACAAATAAAAAAGGACTGATAAAGTGTACGGGTGCTTTTTTACGTGCTTGAAAACATGTAGTATGGGTATAATTAAAGGGGAATTTTCATGATCCCAGACAGTTCCAATTCTCCCAACTATGCATCTTCTAGCTCCTCCTATAACTGTATGAGGCTCTTCCTTGTGCAAGAATAAACCTGTTTTATAGGTTTAAGGCCATGTCCTGGTGAGCATACAAGGCTATAAAGTGTAATAAAAGTACTCTCTCTGCCTTGTGTGGAATGTGAGCTACTCTGCATCTTTCAAATTTTCAAACTTTGATGTCAATCAAAGAGCAGTCACCAACTGAGAATTTTGATATACATACACTAAAAATACACTTTGGGGTGATGACTGTCTATCTTTAAGGTAAGTTGCGGCTGAAACTAGCCTGAAACCAATCTGTCCACACCCTCTTAGACCATGTTCCATGTAGGCTAGTATACATTTTCAAAATTTTCTCGTAACTCTGGAAGTTATTACCCCGTAAAATGAAGGGCACTGTTCAATTCCCGCCGACCGTCTTCGTCAGTTGATCTTGTGAGGCTCCGCCTACATTACTCGTGACTGACATCGGTGTATGTCTGTGTGAGTGATCTTCCGTGTTGTGACAAAGCAGACTCTTTATGAGCGACCTGAACTGATTTCAGAAATAATGTATGTTTGGCAGGTTTTTAGTGACTGTCAGCATAGGAATACATAGGCTGTGCGAGATATAAGATCGTTGAGTTGTGGATGGAGAGGTTCATGTGCAGACTGTACAATTAGACTTGAAATAATTAGGAGCCAACCGGGCCCCATTCCCTGTAGATGTTACGGGCCCGAGCGAATTTCTAGGAGCATCGGGCCCACGGGCCCCCGTTATTTCGAGCCCTGGATACTTATCACCCCAAGTATGGTTTTTACTTGAGGAAATCAAAATACTCAAGTGGTGACTGCTCATTGATTGACATTAGACTAGAGACTTTACAAAATTTAAGGGATCCAGAGTGCTGTAGCTCATATTACACAGTATGCACAGAGAGGGTTTTGACTGTAAACACATTAGAGCCTTGCATGCTGACCAATATCACCTTGGGAAATAAAGTGCTGTACGCATTGTGTCTGCATAATCAGAAGCTGCAGTATAAAGGCACAAATGAGGAAGGTTAGAAGTAACCTAGTTGGGAGAAAGAGAACAGCCCCAAATGATGAGACTCTCTCTTTAATTTGATGACTTTTGCCCTCCCTCTAGGCCATTATAAGAGGTAATATTTTACAATTCATATTTAAAGGGAAAATGCAGTCACCCCAATTTGAATGAGTGTATTAGTCTACCCTATTTAATGAATGGCTCTTGACAATCATGAACTGTGAAATTTATGAGGAGTACCTCCTTGGTTTACCTTGAATATGCAATATTTTAAGTCCTGAAATATCATGAAAGATACTTGGAAGAAACATAAGAAGAAATTTGTGAGATTTAGCTGTTGTTTCAAAATAAGTTTGGGGCAATTGCTTATGCCCTTTAAGTATTAATTCCAGTATAATAACTTTTTCCAGAAAATTTATAAAAATGACAAAAAACGTAGAACAGCAACAAAAACAAAAATTCTCTGCTAAGACAAAAAAGTTAATAAGATAAAGAAAAACAAAATAAACAAGAAAACTAAATTTATTTTCTCAACACTACAGAAAAGAATCGTAAATGCAATTTTGTGCAAAAAGGGCTGTCCTGTAAAAAAAAAATTCCTGAACAAAAATAATCTAAAGCAGCTTCATTTACCACACATATTAAGTTCTTCATAATTCAATCTAAAAAAAAATTGCCCCAAAATTTAGGAAACTTCTAATTCTTCGTTTGTCCGTAACATGCAATAAGTGGTCCCAAACTTGAACTGTTGACACAATAATTAGATGCTGTGAACACTCCTAATATGTTAATTATCTTCAAGTCAGATTTAAAAATGCTCATAACTAGATGGGCTGATGATAGTAACAAATAAAAATAATAACTCCTACTAATTGTTCAGTATGTTATGATTTTGGATATTAATGGGAATAGCTTAAGTGAAAGTAAACTGGGATAGTATACAGTATGTCCATAACTTGCAAGCAGTGATTTAGCCAGGGGAGTTTTCCAATGGCATCTTTTTTAGCTAGCCTGGAGGGTAGCTGGTCTTATGGGAGAGGTGTCCTTCTTCCCTTTGGGAAAAACAAATAAATTTGAGAGGACCCTAGATGGCAAGTGGTGCAATATTTAACCCAAATTTACCTTGCAAGTGAAGTGAGAAGTTCAATTTGTAAGAACTGTTTCTCTGCAAAACTGAGTCAAGGTGGTTTCTTTGAAACAATCTATAGCCCTAAAACACTGTGCAGAAATTGAGATTCAGCCTTGTTTGTTTTTAAGGGGGGGGGGGGGGTCTTTGCATCGTTTGACGTTATTGAAGACGTTATTTCAACAGACCGACCCTTATCTCATCCTAGACTTTCTCAAGGAAAGTAACCTTTATAGGACGTTTTGAC
This sequence comes from Holothuria leucospilota, assembly GCA_029531755.1. Classification (NCBI taxonomy): domain Eukaryota; kingdom Metazoa; phylum Echinodermata; class Holothuroidea; order Aspidochirotida; family Holothuriidae; genus Holothuria; species Holothuria leucospilota. Next base: position 26,924 of record JAIZAY010000624.1, read on the forward strand.
ATGACTCCCGCGCTTGCTTTCGTGTTGACATTTCAGATAAGATTTTGCCCCATCCTTGCCCTTTTTAGCTAACTTTCTCCCAAATTTTACTTTTACTTTTTTTTTACTTGCTGACACTATATAACACATTCGTGTTGGTGTGTCGTTAAACCCTATCTAACTAACTAACTGCATCGTTTGACATTCATTACACAAATATAGGCTAGCTAAATCAATGCTTAATGCAAGGGTCTTACCAAAAGTTATGTGAAGAACAAGTTATGAAAGTGGTAGTAATGAGTGACATATTTTAAGTGTGCACAGACAAGTATTCCGACAATTTTCATTAAAGTGGCTATGCCACGTGTAAATTAACGGTTTAAACCCTTTGATATCTTTAGGAATACGTTTCCTACAACGAAAATCAACCATTCTGTTTGTTTACAACTTGTTTTCCCGTTCGAAAATTGAGAAAAAAGACACCCTCTTCCAGCCTTCAAAAGTTAGTCTTCCCGAAAATTTTCAAAATCTTGTTACGTCATGTGACGTCACTTTAGGAACTGATCGTTGTTTGGCGTGGTATCCTTCGGACATTTGATACAGTATTTGCATTCCATTGTACCGGTTACCAAGGTCGATACAATGTAAAACCTGCGTGAAAAGTTGTAAATTTTGGAATTTTATCCCTTTTCTCGTGCTTACCAGTTGTTTTAGTCAATTAAATGCATTTCACGCAGGTTTTTCCTCTTGGTTTCATAATAAGTAGCTGCATGTACAAACATTCACAATGCAACAGCATAGGTAGAGCATGGAAGTACTACTTCCATGGGTGCAGTACACAACATACCTGATACTACACAAGTATCACCAGCACTGTTTCGTAGTAGGTACTATGTGAAATCAAGTTTATACTTTCTTTGGAATGGCGGATCCGAGCCAGGGAGTTGCCATCTAATGACAACTCCCTGATCGGACAGGAATGTTGGACTGTCGGTAAAGTGAGTTTTCTTGGATTTGAAATTAGAAAAGCGAAGGCGATACTGAACAAGACGTCAGTGATGCAGATGGGGTGAGTAATTCATTACGGCGCATAGAACCGTATCGATTTGAGACTGTTAGGTGAGGTTAAAGTACAACACCACAACAATTCGAGCATGAGAAGCATTTGGAGCAATTGAAAGGGACTTTAGCTTGGAAAGTCTTATGTAAGCAGTCAAAATATGAACTTTAGGTTACTTTCGTGCAAGTGTCACTGGAAATCGTGGAACTAGCCTATGTTAGAGTGTGCACAGTATTTCGCTGGCTGCTGCCAGTTCAGCTGTACGTATTACTGCAGACTGAACCGAACAGTACACTGCCGAGTTTTTTCGTTCTTCGGTTATGAATCAAGAATATTTGTAATTATTAGCAATAGCCTCTGCAGCCCCAAAATATAACAGGCCGACACCACTCTCCAAACAGACAGATAAAAATGCAAATTCAAGACTTGCCGCGAATTACAATCATTACGTATGTATAGGCTATGCTGTACGCCAGGTTCGGTATACGGAGGCTGGTGTTCCTAAAATGACGTCATTGTTGTGTTGGCTTGAAATCTCATTTTCAACAGTCTATTTTTTGGTGCAATTTTTTGAAACATTAATTTCTTTTTAATGCTCAAGGGTGTAAGGGTGATGAAAACAGTTTTAGAAAGAGCTTTTTGTGTACTTTAGGCTAAATTAGTCTCCCGTTACTCCAATTTACGTGTCATGGCCACTTTAAGCAAACCTTGTACTTTTTGCACTGTTTGCTTCCTAAATTGGACATGCAGGGAATGTACAGTATGCCATTATATACAAAGGCTGTATCTTCAGTTGCCCACTTTTTAGGCATTCTGTCACAAAAGTGAAGGGGGAGGGGGTTATTAATGCTGATGCACCGGAAAAAATTTAACGTAAGGTTCCAACTCTATTTACTCACAGAGTTTTGCACAATATTCTGCCTCTGCTGTGGTAATTGCTATTTTTATGCAGGCAGGAAGCATTGTGAAAAACGATCATGCAAGCAGTTTTACTAAGACTCTTTTAGTCGCTCAATGAGATATCATTTTACATAGTGAAAGACAGTGCATCCCTAATTGATAAAAAAGGTATTAAAATCCTCTCAATATTTCCCTGGATTTTATTCCTTTAATTCACTTCCTACCAACTTTATTTGCAAATTTGTTGTGGGTCTAGAAAGAGCCCCCCCCCCCCCCCTCTTCTAGAGCTTATTATTTAAGGACATAGCTGAGTTTAAATTACAAAGCTGTTTGAAAAGTACATCTTTTCTTCTTAAGGAAATTTATGCCTACTAGCATTGCTTCATTTTGCAACATTGATGAATGTGTTGGCAAGATCTGATACTTAGCCCTTTCCATCACTTTTTATGTAAATGCCAGCAAGTTCATTCTTCTAATTTTTTTTAGGTGCTACAGTATTTTGCTGGCAAAATGCATGGTCATTTATCACAGACTTAACATACGTGTTTGTTGACAGTGTTCAACCGTAACCAGGGATTCCGCCAGAAATGCAAAAAAGGGGGGGATTAATTGCTCCTAAACCCCTAGTCCAAATTGATGCTGTCCCTGGCTAAAGTTACAAGTGGGTTCAGGGGGACAAATGCTTGCTTCAAGACCCCTATAAGGTGCATTTTGAAGGGTTCTAAAGGCCATTTACTTATGAAAGTCCAAACATTGCTGCAAAGGTGCCCTCTTCTTAAGTAAGAAACCAAGATATGGACAATTTTTCTAATTTTTATGGAGATGAAAAGGGGGGGATTTTACCCACCTTCTTCTGGAAAGGGGGGGACAAATCCCCCCCTTTCCCCCCTTTGGCGGAAACCCTGGTAACAGCTTTATAGCATTAGGAAAAGTATGGACTTTTACTGTAAATATGTCACAAATGAACTCGACAGCTTACCTGATGACTTTTCAACGTCTCTAACATTCATTATCCTCAGAACATCATTAATTATGATAGTAACTGTAGAACTGAAGGGATCCACCTCATGAACCAATCCCTCTTCTTGTGTGGCACTCACTTGCACTGCATCCCCTTTGCACAGCTTCTTAAGTAAGGTATGATGCTGCCTTGAAACCAGCCTTCTCTTTCTGCCAGAGCCTGAATAAAGATAGAATTACCATTAAAATGTGATAGAACGCAATGAAAGTTATTGAAATGTGATCTGCCCGTAGCCAGACAAGGTACTGAAGGGGGGGGGGGGAGGCTTCAGGGTGGAGTTAGGGCAAAAAATTTTTTTCAGGGGCAGACCAAATGTGTAAAAATGTATTGAGTCAATGGCAACTTGAAAACTTTCTAGGGAGCAAAAAAATTTTCAACCTTTAAACTGCTAACACTTTTAAGATCTTAAATCCACAATAGAATGGGGACGCCAATTTTATGTTTTTTGCAAGTGTGAAAATAGTAATAATTGGAAAAATATGAGTTTTCATTTCAAGAATCTGCCTTCCTTATTAAGATCAAAACCAATATTTTTTTCAGAATTTGCTCATCCCCAAACTTACAATATATTGAACCTATACACTTCATCCTACCCATGCTCCCTGATGATTACAGTGGGGGAGGGGAAATCCTTAATTCCCCTTCCCCCTGCCCCCTCCGGGCATCACACGGTGCATCTGCCCTGTCACTGTATTTTTCAGTTAAACCTCATCCTCTTATGTGAGGGTCAGAATATTTGAATAATATAATTTTGAAAGTATGGTATTTGTATATTTATCATTAAAAATTCTAACTGTTAAGAACTTAATTCATACAAATTGCAAATACCATACTTGAATATTTGAATTATAACTTTATAAAAGTATGGTGTTTGTATATTTATCATTATATATTCTAACTGTGAAGAACTTAACACAAATTGCTACAAATTATGCTGCATAAATAGGCACACAAACCAGGGGCTAGGGTTTGTCATACATATGGTTCTCCTCTGGTGATCCTAACTGCATTCGCCCAATTAGTTTAAGATAAAATAGTTTTACTTCCGGTTAATTTTCTCTGCCAAGACAAAAAGCTTAATTACCCACAACCTCCCTCCTATGTGGAAATCAACTCTCATACTGTATGTGAGCAAACACCTATGATTGCAGGAGTAGGCCTATGTGTATTGTGTAAGACTTTGCATCTACAGTAATGTTAGATGACAATTAATATGCCTTTAACATAAAAGCAGGTCAGAAGATATGAGCTACATGTTAGGTTTGGAAATAACATCAAAATATAGGCTTCCAAATTATGCCGCAAAAGCTGAAAATACCTAGACAGAGCCAAGACTATACACTTAATCACTATAATACCACAATATTTCCTATACAGACTAAGAGTATAAACTTAGGCCTGCACTATTAACTGCAACTCAAAAGGGGAGGATTGGGGGTAGGGGATTAGGAAAATGTATCAAACATGGGTAAGCAGAATTTGAAACTCTGTCCTAAAGTTGATGTACTTACAGGCTATACACAGCCTTGGTCAAAGAATATATGCCTAGTTTATTGCAAACATAACAGTCTTCTGTATCAGACCAGTGTACAGTACTTACCTAGTATGAAATTGTCAACAGGTTGGCAGATTTTACTTGTTTCTGGGCCTAGCTACAGGGTCACATCAAAATCATCATCCCATCCTGGGAAGTGTACTGTCACAAAGTTATCTTCAACAGCTATAACTTTGCCATTCTCCCATCTACCCAGTTCATCAACAGCCTGAACTCTTTCCCCAACTTTTACTTCCATGATGTTAAAGAGAAAATTACAGCCATGACTTTTAAACACAAAAAGGGGTAAAATTCTTAAGTCTTTTCTTCAAAGACCCTAATCTCATCTGAAATAATCCAGTGAAACTGAAAGTTCCCCTGCCTGTTCTCTGTTTATAAAGGAACAGTACATGTTATTGTTAACCTTGAAGTGATGACCAGAGCTGGTGGTAGTAACCTACATTAGTAGTGGAGGACACAACCCCTTGAGAGGAGCTGTACTGTTCCTATCAAACCTGGAAAGCATGCAGTCATTGCTATTACTATATTCTACCCCTTGAACCAGTGAATATTGTTCCAGGATAACTACCCTTCAACTTGAAAAAAAAGTATTGTAAAAGTTAACTACACATAATCACCCCAAGGTATTTCAAAGCCATGAACTCGGCAGATGACGACAGAAAGGTCAACCAAGATGTGACTCTGTTTATTTTTCAATTACGTTTGGCTTGGCCAGGCATCCCACAGGGAGAGTTTTGACAGGTATAATTACACCCCAGAAAACGCTGTTTTGTGAGGTGTTTTTGGCTAAATGTGTGTATAGATTCTAGCGGCATGTAAGGTAAAAAGAGCTGCTGATTACCTCACAACGACCCCGCCTAATGTCAGAAAAATATGGATTGTAGATAAGAGATGAAAAAGTATTTGTTCCCTACACAAATTAGTCAGAAATTAGCAGTTTGAGCCACGAGCATCTCCGATTTTTTAGGCCTGATTGGCCGTGCCCATTTTTAAGCACATGAAAAGCACCGCAGCGGAAAATCACAATCAAGGTCATAATTTAGCCACATTTAGGCTAGGCGTTATCCCTTGTTCATTCATGTTACGTTATTATTAACTTAATATTATACCTCGTGTGTTGATTTGTGGAATTGTCTTTACAATTGCATTCCAGTGGAGAAATCCAGGAAATTCAAGGGGTGCGCAACATTATGTACTGCGCAACATCGTTTCGCTATCAATTCTTCATCGTTACTTTTCAGCAGTCTTTTTTATTCTACATCATTAAAAGCAATAAGGAAAATAAACAATCTCCACAGCCATAAAACGATAGGGAATATAGATCTGTGTTATCGTCTTATATGTTATACGATAACACCAATATTGGCAGGGGCGTAACTCAATAGAATTTATTTGGGGGGGGGGGGGGGGGGGGGTTATTTTTGCCCTGCGAAATTCAGTCAGTGGACTGTAACTTCATGTTGCAAAAGAAGCAAATAAACGTTCAGTGGCGTACCCAGGATTTCTCTCACTGAGGGCCATGCAGTTTTTTTGTGATCGCCGGCCTGGGGGAGGGGTGTCCCCCTCCTCTTTGAAAATTTTTGGAAAATTAGGTATCCTTACTTGCAATCTGGTGCCACATATGCTACATTTTTAAATAAAATTTGTATTAACAAATTCAGGTATTTTTAGAAACTAAAGAAAAAATTGGCACCAGTGAGGCGGGGCCATGGCTGAATCCCCCTGTGTTTGCCACTGGACCAGCTCCCGTTAGGGATCCAACACCCCGAAGCCCACCAGAACAGACGGTTTGTCGAAACTTGATGCCGAACGCAAAATTTTAGCCGCTCAAAGCTTAGTCAGAGCGTAAGGGAAGGGGAACTTATCGGGTTCCCCCTCCCCTTTAAAAATTTTTGAAAAATTTGGTGTCCTTACATGCAACCTGGTGCCACATATGCTACCTTCTGAAGTAAAATTTCTGTAACAAACTAACGTATATTATCAAAATTTTTGTTTTTATTTATTTACAATATAGGTTTATTTTCTTGTTTTAATTATTTTTTCCCCGCAATTTTGCCCTGCAAAATATAAATTTTTGCCCTGCCAGAGTCACATTTTTGCGAGTTGGGGGCTGACACCCCCATATCCCCCTTGAGTTACCCCCCCCCCCCCTGAATATTGGTACAGTACATTTGCAGTATTCACAAAACGTCTACACGCTCGCTATAGTTCCTTCTTCGTGCAAACTAGATCTCTGTCCGCAGAAGAAAACAAAAGTAGACAAAATATTCTTCAATACATAGGCGGCGGTATCGGGAGGCTTGGGGCTCAGCCCCCCCCCCCCCCCACCAACGAACGAAATGGGGGATAAAGGCATACTCGACCTCCCAAATATTTGACAAGTGCTCCAAGAAGTGAGGACCTCGGGGAGAAACACTCGGGAAGTGCCGTTTCCGCCAACTGATGGCTGGATGGTGGCGCAGGCTCCTCTTAGATAGTCTTGATGGCACTCAGCCCCTCCCCCACTTTTTTTTATTGTAGTGCGCGTGCGCGCTACAATCTTGGCGTTGCACGACAAGCTAGGCGTACCTACATGACTGAACGTTGAGACTGGAAGTTCCACACGGTTTCGGTCCGTTTTTACTATCGGTACTATCAATGTGCAGGCAGCTAATGTTAAGCTTGTCCATGATTTTTTACCGCTTTTTTACACACATTCTAAATTAGTCCCGACAAAGGACTCGTTCATAAACAGAAACAGCTTGTAATGTAGTGTGAAATGTTACTGATTGATTGAAATGCCGACAGTCTTTATTTCAGAAAAAAATTCAGTTGAATTTGCGCTTGCTTTCTCATTAACACAACTCGCCTACATAACTTGTAATTCGCAAACGAAGTAATCAGCGGATGAATTTATCGTAAAATTTAATGTGATGGGAGCTGGATTTGTACGGGCGGCGTCACCTTCAATGTGCACAGTATGTGGTATACTGTGCACAGTATATGGTATACTGTATGCGTCACCTTCGATGTGCACAGTATAGAGCTCAACCGAAATTCCTCTCAATAGTAGTGTTACAGGTACCTATAAGACGAAAACCCCAAAATTCAAGATATTTACTTTAAATCGGAATCAAATCAGAAATCCTTAGGCCTACAATGTGTTTTACCTTTTCACAAACTAGCAGGATTGTACAAAAACACAAAATAACACTACCTAGCTTGAAAATAAGATGATTTTCTGCAACGTCAGAGCCGCTCGGAAGTTCGTTAGAAAGACATGATGATTGCGCAATAAAATCACCTTGTTAGCCTTGTGCCAGTCGTTTCTTATGTCTTGAATGTACTATGTATGCAAAGATTTTTGCAAACGTTTCTGAAGGTAGTGAAAAATATTTGATTAAATAAACGCCGTATCAAACACACATTAAATCTGGCCTACTCCGAACTGCAAGGACTTGTCTAACATGCACTACAATTCTGCGTATTTGCAAGCAAATGCAGTTCTAGTTTTCCGTTCCGTCGGGCCTGATCGAGGCTCAATAGCAGGTATCTTATGATCAAACGTTGCAATGATAAGGGAAACGTTAGGTAGGAAATTGTGAATATATTTGTAATTAACATTTTATATCTGAAATATGCAAATACCACTTATTTTAAAGACAGACTGTCATCACCCCAAAGTATGTTTTTAGTGTATGTATATCAAAATTCTCAGTTGGTGACTGCTCTTTGATTGACATCAAAGTTTGAAAATTTGAAAGATGCAGAGTAGCTCACATTCCACACAAGGCAGAGAGAGTGCTTTTATTACATTTTATAGCCTTGTATGCCCACCAGGACATGGCCTTAAGCAATGAAACAGGTTTATTCTTGCACAAGGAAGAGCCTCCTACAGTTATGGGAGGAGCTAGAAGATGCATAGTTGGGAGAATTGGAACTGTCTGGGATCATGAAAATTCCCCTTTAAGTATTTCAAGGCTGTGATGTAATAAATTAGTTGAAAAGCGTCTATGTTTAAACGTTATCTTTTTCAAAATTCTATTTTGCAAAACTTGAATCTTTCTGATGATATACTGTAAATTTCAATACCTTAGGCGATCTTTGCATACACAAACGAATAGTAAATCGGAAGCAAAACAGGGTGAGGAATAGCAGATTAAGACGATACAAAATGCCTGCGAAGCCTATTTAACAAGGTCATTACATAAATCATCAATGTGAGGCTTAAATGATAGCTTAATTGTCATCAACGAGAAGACCTAAGTATTTAGCACAATAAGGTTTTGTCGTGTTTCCACAATTAGGATCCACAATAATTACACTAACACTTTGGTTATGTAAGCTCAGTATATTTACACGTCTTAACAGCATGAGGTATATATCGCAAGTTCGCTATCTACAATGCAGCATATATATTTATGAGAGATCGGATTACATATCTAAGTTACGTAGACTGCGCTACCCAGTCGTTCAGTCTACTACACTCCTCCCCCCTAAGATAGGACGTTGCCTAGCGGCCAAAATAATCTGGCGCGTTGCGGTTACGTCTGGGGTATGGTTCTCTAGGGGAAGGGGAAACTACAGGCTGGGGCTCTGCCTGAGTGTTATCCTCCCTGGGTGCGTCGGACGAAGCGTTATTGTTAGGTGGAACATTCTCGTCATCGTCTACGCTAATATCACTAGCAGCGTCTGAATCTGTGATAGGGTCAGTACTACTAGCCTTCTTGCTTTGG